>JAKCPI010031354.1:0-25232 GCA_023213315.1 Euborellia annulipes
TTCGTGATTATTCAGTGGGGATCAAATAAAGGTGCACCAAGAGGACAAATCAGGTTGTATCTATTTTACTTTCTCTTATCTATAGGCCCCAACTCTATTACTAAAGGTAAGAGAAAGTTGTGTGCCAGTGCGACCAGACACAACAGATTATTTGTTTTTCTTTTCACTATAATATCCCTGATTTTTGTAATATTATCTTTTTAAGCCCTAGGACTTGGCCGAATGGTCAAAAAAAAAATTCTTGGATCAATTATTCATTGTTAAACCCGAAATACGCCGAAGTGTTGGTTGCCCAGCTAGTTCTTAACGAGAAATATTCACTCTGCAAATAATCAAATGTTTGAGTGAATTAATAAAACAACAACAACAACTCCGTTGTAGCATGTTGTTTTGATAAATTATCCCTTGTTGAGTGTGTCTCTACTAAACAAAAAGAAGAAAGAGGGGGGAGCGTAAAATGACAAATAATCATTATAAATGATTAAAATTATGCTTTAGTATAAAAATGACCAATCATTAATCATAGAAAGAGAAAAAAAAAGCAAATGAGCTTCTCTCTCTCTCTCTCATTTTACTTGTTTCAAAGTAGAAAGCAATTTTTGAAATAAATAAATAAAACTCAGAAAATTAAAAATAAAAAAAAAAATAATTAATTATTATTTAAATTGCTCAACTCAGACGTTTAAAATATCGAAATTGGCAAAATCTATTGAATATACGATTTGATTTTTGTTTTGTAATACTAGTTGCCCGGCCCGATTTCGGTGGGAGCTTGGCTTTTTCTTTTTAAGGAATAATTTTTTATCCCACACTCCATTCAGTTGTTGTTGTTGTTGTGTATTAATTACAATTGACTGAATAAACTAAAAAAAAATACACCAGAGAAAAACCCATTTGAAAAAGTCCCATAAAAATCCGTCAAGTAGATTCAGAGTTTATGAGAGCGTTACAAAAAGAAAATCAAAAGTATCTAAATCTCGCAATTATTATTCTATAATTACTAATATAAATTTGAATTTTATTTTCATTAAATCTCATAAAAGTTCAATGAAAGAAAACAAAATTATAAATTTTATCAAATTTGTATGCAAATACAAAATTGTTGTATTTATTTTTAATGGACAGTTTTTGTTTGTTTATCCATTAGGATTTATCCAGGAAGGTACCGCCCAGTTCAAAAAAATTAAAATATCTCCTCAATTATTAACTTTATCAAAATAATACACAAATACAAAATTGTTCCATTTATTATTCTAAACAATTTTTAATTTGAACATTTTTTTTATAACTTTTAATCTTTAGAAGATGGAAACGATTTTCTCTCTCGAGTTAATAAAAAAAAAAAAAAATTAAAATACGTATCTTCATAATTATGGGGTCGTTTTGATAACTTACCTACCTCAACATTAAAATAGCCTCCCTATGGGGAAATACATGGTGTGTGTCCTTCAGCATTAAAATAGCTGAAGGACACACACCATGTATTTCCCCATAGGGAGGCTATTTTAATGTTGAGGTAGGTAAGTTATCAAAACGACCCATTAATTTGATTGAAATAATACACAAATATATTGTAAAATCCGTTCAGTAGTTTCCGAGTAATATGGCATTACAAACACTAATAAAATTCAAAATTATTTTTCTATCAATTATGACAAATAAAAAAAAAAAAATGAAAATGAAAATTAATTATTTATATGATTAATTTTCAAAAAATATTTTCGAGATTTAAGTTTAATTAGTTTAATTTAATTTTAAATATATCTTTAAAAAGTAATAATTGCGAAACTACTTGACGGATTTTTATGGGTTTTTTTTTCAATATAGAGAGAATTTTCAAGGGAGTGGGAGTGAGAGGCACTTATTTCAAATAAAAATTAAATATTTATATAATTGATTATCACAAAATAATTGTGAGATTTTATTTGTAGTTTTACTTTTTTTACCGCATTTATTTAGGTACTACTTGACGGATTTTTATGTGGGTTTTTGTCTACGGTATAGAGAAGAAATGTTTTATTTCATTTGGCGTGTAGAGAACTCAAAAATTTTTAATTTTATTGAAAAATAATAAACAAAAACAAAACTGTTCTATTTATAACACATATCGAATTATATAGCCACCTCTGCAATAGATACAAAATCAAAAAACTTACATTTTATCAATTCACTTCCGAGGATTACGTTAAACATAAAATCAAAAGTTTCTGCCGTCGGCTTGTAAAGATATTTTAACAAGAAAGTCAAAAAATTCTCCAAAATGACAGTAGGGCAAATTTAAAAATAAAGAAGTCACGAAACTCAGACATTGCATATTTTAATACTTTTACTGCATATTATAGTTCATTTTTTAGAGGTTTTTACTGCATAAAAATCCGGGCTTTAGTTATTAAGCAAATTATTAAATACTAGAAAATAAAATCTCCATATAATTAATATTTCGCTCATTATTTTTGACAATTTTATTTAAAGAAACGTTTTGAGGATTATCGAAAATAAAAAGCCTTTTATTTCATAAATCCCTGATTTTTTTTTCTTTTTTTCCATTACCAAAAGAATATTCAATTTATAAATGATTATATTCTTTTCTTTTTTTTTGGCAAGACAAATGACGACGGGCTCTTTTAATAAAAAGGTAAAAAGAAAATAAATTTTATTATTAATTTTACTTAAAAAAAAGAAGAGATTTTTGCAATAAATGTTATTTTTGTGTGATTCATCATCATTAGCCAATATATATAATAACACGCGCAAGCATTTCCTGCTTGCCTGCCCCACCGGCGAAATCTTTTGAGGACACCCAACACGATGCTGGGGGACTCTCTAATGAAATGAATCCTCTATTAAAGGCGAAAAGAAAAAATAATAGTCCCCAGAGATCAAATTTCGTTATTTAATTTTCGTTAATTAATCATTCACTCTTTATTAGTATGCTAATAAAAATTAACGGGATGTGAGTTTTTTATTCCCGCTCCCTCCCCAGCTTTTAATAAAATCCAAAGAAAAAAAAAAGAACTCCGTTGTGTGTTTGCTTCACTTACTCCAAGATTTCTCTTTCTTTTGTTACAAATAAAATTTTAAATAGAATTTCAATATTTTTTTTTTTTTTACTTTCTCTTACCTCATATATATGTTAATATATAGAGAGAGAAAGTATTGGATTCTTGTCAAAAATTAGATGTCGAGATTTTGATGGATATACACGTTTTGGAGTCCCCTGAATCCAAAAAAGTGGTTTTCGCGACATGATCTGTCTGTGTGTGTCTGTGAACAAAATATCTCAGAAACGAAAATAGCTAGGAAATTGAAATTTTATACTTAAGTTAGGCGGGGTGCCTAAGAATTTCGGAACCCGAGTATTTTTCCGGGACTCTCCATAACGTCCACTATAAGACTGAAAAATTTCGTTTCAAAATTCCAATGTGAAGTTGGTCAAACAGTGCGTGACTGACGGACAGACAAACGAACACTCCGCAATTATTATATACTAGCCGCGCCGCCCCCTGGACCCCCTACCAGCTGGCTCGCCGCCTGCAGCGGACCCTCGCCTTTCTTAATTATGAAAATAAAATTATTATTACTAACAACTAAGTATTCCAGTCCAATGCCTGCTTGAGGATTTGTTTACCTTCATAGAATACACAACTGCAAAGAATACTTAAATATTTCTCTATACATTTCCTATGGGAGAAATAGTAACTTTGAGAATTAATAACTCAAAAAGTTATAGGAATTTTGGGACCCGAGTATTTTTCCGGGACTCTCCATAACGTCCTCTACAAGACTGCAAAATTTCGTTTCAAAATTCCAATGGGAAGTTAGTTAAACAGAGCGTGACAGACGGACAAACAGACAGACAGACAGACGGACACTTCGTAATTATTATATGGACCCTGTTATGCAATGGTGTGTCAAAGACCAAACATCGAGTTTTGAGAAAATCAACATTAAAGTTTTTTGTTTACATTGGATTATATATAATTTTTTTTTGTCAATTGTCCAAGTAACATTAAATATAAATTTTTTTAGGACATATTTCATAAAGAATACTATTAATTAAAGCATTTGAAACAATATTCCTTTCTTAACTCAATTTTGAATTTTCTGGTCTTTGACACACCATTACATAACAGGGTCCATATATTTTAAAGGGTTTTTCTTAAATAGTATCAAATTTTCTATTATTAATTAATAGGGTGCGACCGAAACAAGATTTTCAACCGAAACCGAATTTCGGCCACGATCGTAGTTTCGGCCGAAACCGAAACTTGTATTTCCTATAAAAAAAATTCATCTCATTTTAAATTTTTTCCGCACCATTTTCGCATTGCGGGAAATTTTTTTCTCCCTCAAGTGCAAATCATTTGACCTTTTTTTTTTGCTTGCATGCGAGTCTCATCCCATCTTTTCAGACTCAGGTTTCGGCAGGCCGAAACTGAAACCGAATATTCGGTCGATTCCTATTAATTAATAATTAAATATACATATGAAGAACATGATGAAATAAACTCTAAATACCCTAACGATAATTTAAAACTATCCACCGAACGGTGGGGAAGCACTATATATATTACGTTATCCAAAGTTAATATTAGAAATTTACAATCAAATTTTAACAATCATAATTTTAAAATCGGCTCTTAATAGAGGGATTTGACACTATCAGTAGCATAGGCTGTCTGCTAGTGCGACTGCTTCGGACGTTCTCGGCCAACTTCGGTCCGAGGAAGCTAGCATCTCCCAGCGTTCTTCTGAGTCTCGCGCACTCCCCACCCCGCCCCACGATACTCCCCGCCTTAAAGCGCCTGCGCGAGTCGACCTTTAGGGAAGCTATAGGCTGCTCAGCTTCCACTACGTCAGAGACCCACTTTCACTGCCTCCTCGCGCCAATGTTATGAGAAACACGGTGCAAGTTTACTTTTAAATAATAGATAGGCTAGTTTAATTTTTTTCAATTGCTTAGGGAAGCAGTGCTTCCCTTGATTCCCCTGACAGCACGCCACTGCCACCGAAGGCTCTAGTTGAAACATAATATATACATGAAAATTAAAAAACACTAGGTTATAAATTTAAAAGATTTATTAAAATTGTTAACTTCACATAATGTTTTAAGTAGAACCTCACGGTGAATAATTTCAATTTAAAGCAAACGTAATGGCGGGAATTGAACCCGCTCTGCCCGCGGTGCGGGGTCGGCTATTCCCCCTTCTCCACTCCCCCCTATCATAATCATATATTTAATAAAAGTAACTCTTATTTTCTAAATCATATACCTGTTAGACATAATAAATATACATGGTATCCGAAAGAGGACTTTTTAAAATTAAATCATTCGAAAATAAATTGCCTCTGTAGTTTTCGACCAATCACTTGGGAGACAGACCGAAACTTTCTATTTAGCGAACCGAAACGTCGGCATTTTCTTTTTATTGTTTATTATTTATTAAATAATCTCTGCACGAGTCATTAGAGTTTGTTTTTCACGTGCTGAATATCTACCCTTTTTTTTTCCTTCTCCTAAAACAAATAAATAGAGAGGACGCCGCTAGGATCGTTAGTAGGTATTTGGGCTGAAATCAACGAGAAAAAAAAACTTTTTGGGGAGTTATTTCTCCTCCCCCCCTGTCCCCCAGCCCCTGCCCTTCACTCATTTGGTGTCTGTCGGTTTTTTTTTTTTTTTTTTTGAAAGCCGCCAAATCATCACCCACTCATAAACAGGTCAAAGCCGACACCTTAAAAAGGGTGAATAAAGAAAAAAAAAAAGGTCATTTGTGATGACTATAACATATCATAAAAACAAACATGTGTAACCGAAAAAAAATAACAAATTTTTGTTCATTTTTCAATTTGTTAAAATATTAATTTTGATTTATTTCGATCTCTTCACCATGAATTTTCAATTTCTATATGTACAAATGCCCGAATTTAATAAATTCTTTTTCTATTGAGAAGAGAATTAAATTCTCTACAATTTTCTTTATATGAAATTTTATCGTAAAATTAATTAGAAAAAATTATTGTCATTAGAAAATTATAAAAGAATTTTTTTCATTTTTGAAATTTCATATCAGTTAATTGTTTCAATCGAATTTTAACAAATAGGTATTCAATAGACGCGGAATTTAACGCTCTATAAATTTCCTAATAATGATCATTTTGATAAGAGTTATAATTTGGGAGTTATTTAGCAAAAAGTAGATTTTTTTGATTGGCCAAAGAAAAAGCACAGTGTGGGAAAGTTTTGCAACAATTATTTATAATTTCCTGTTTATTTTTTTTTTTTCTTGGAAAAATTTCTAAGAAATCAAAATTCTTTTTGAATGAATTTCATCTCTAAAGTAGTTTAATCCGCTCTTTAAAAAATAAATAAATAAAGATCTAGTTTATTGATCGTGAATTTCAAAAAAATAAATTCATTCATAAAAATTGCCTTATTTTTTATTTCATTCATTCGTTCATTCATACATGTTGCTCATTCATATTATCATTTATTCTCTAAGCTCCAATTAATGAGGGTTCACAAATTTATTTATATAGATTGAATTAGAGTTAAATATTCGTGGGAAATAGCAATTTAATAGAGTAGAAAAAATTAAAAATTAATAAAATCCCATAAATATTTAATAGTAAATCCAAGTATAAAAATCCGGTGTGACTGGCGCACAGCACACAACTTTCTCTTACCTTTGGTAATCGAAAGTTGTGTACTGTGCTTGTCACACCAGATTTTTTGTGTCGACATGTATTTAGTTTCCGACAGTACAGTATATTCGATTTTCAAGATGTAAAATTTATAAGTATAGAGAAATATTTATATTTTGTTACCATGGCAACCATTTCTCCTATCTTTTCTATGGAGTACAAGAGTAAAGTGGTCTTCAGAAGATTTCAATGACAAAATGGGAATATACATTTTATTGAGAATCTAAAAAATAATTGATTTTTGAATTTAAAAAAAAAATCGTTGGAGCAAATTTGAGAAAATCGAAAAAAACTGAAAAAGTGCATCAGTAAAGTACTAGTACTCTTTGGTCGATTTTGTTCAAAAGCTTCGTGTCACGTCCCATGGGGGTGCCTAACTTAAATATAAAATTTCAACCTCCTAGCTCTTTCCGTTCTTGAGATATTTTGTTCACAGACACACAGACAGACAGACAGACACACACACACACAGACAGACCATGTCGCGAAAACCACTTTTTTGGATTCAGGGGACCTCAAAACGTGAAGATCCATCAAAATCTCGACATCGAATTTTTGACATGAATCCAATACTTTCTCTCTATATATATATTACATATATACATAGGTAAGAGAAAGTAAAAATATTCTATGAAGTGATTTGATTAATGATTCGAACATCCTATTTAGTTATAATAATTAAACTATAATACTAGCAGTGCCACTCGCTTTAAGTGTCCGCATTATTGAATCCCAATCTATAATTCCAGTTTTAATTTAAAATTAAATAAAAATAAAATCTATATATACAGTATATAATTGCTGAATGACCGTCTGACACGCTTAAGGATGTGGTATCGAAAATAAAGTATCGAGTAAAAAAAGTACTAGTATCGATACTTTTTTCGTGTCCCTAGTCACGCTCTGTTTGGGCCACTTCTCGTTTGATTTTCAAATAAAATTCTTTACACTTATAGAGGAAGTTTTGGAGAGTCTAGAAAAGACTCGGGTACCCATATCCCCAAATGGGGAGACTCAAAAAATTATTGAAACTCCAGAATTTTACCATATGAAAGAATTGAGTTGTAAAATTGAACAATTTTTTATTTTAATTTGACGATTAATTAATTTCCTCTAAAAATTAAAAAGGAATAATTAAAATTTTATATAAATACTTAATTATTGTATAATAATTGTGAGATTTAATTAAATATTTTAATTTTTAAATTTAACACAATAACTCTGAAACTACTTGACGGATTTTTATGGGGTTTTTTTCAGATTGGTGGTTTTTTTAACCGAGTAAATGTTAAGGTCAAAAATAGAGCGAGTTTCTTTTTTTTTTTTTTTTAAATAAGAAAAAAAGATTTATCTATGGTATGAAAAAAAAAGAAAAGAAAGCAATATATAATCATGTCTCTCTTGTTAACTCTTTCTTAACGACAGAGAGAATGAAGATGATGAAGACGGAAGAAGAAGAAGAAGGGGTTGTTTGGAAATTGGGTCACTCTCTCCTCTCCCTTTTGAATCAAACGACAGCGCGCCCCATAACGTTCTGATATTATTATTTATTTTTTTTTTTAAGCCCTTCTTAATGATCGCTCATTGTCCACCGATGACGTCACAGTCACACTGGAAGGGATTTATTATTTTTATTTGTTCAGGAAATGTCTCTGGCGTTTATTTATTTATTTAACAGTCTATAAAATTCATAAAAGAAAGAGTTACAATTTCCAATAAAATATTTCTATTCTGATTCAACTACTAAACCAATTTGGTTGAAATTTTGTTTTGTGATTATTATATATATATAGAATAGTAGAATGGATCATTAATTCTCGAAAATGCTACATTATTAAATTTTTTCTAGCCTCTTATAATAGACTAGCTGCGGGGTCTGCTTTAGGCTTCTTAAATTTTAGCTTTAACCGAAAATAAGCACTAGTTTATTTGAGCAATGAGTTCACCCATTTAAATCAATTCCCATTTCTCCCTTAGTACGGCCCTAGTTACAATTATTTTCGTATAAATATATTCAATTTTAATTTTCAATGACAGAAAAAAAGGAAAGTTTTTCAACTATGTTTGCTTCTATTTTTTTATTTTTTGATCGACCTAAACAAATGTTATTCTAAAAAAAAAAAAAAAAAATTAAATGTTTTAATTTTATTATTATTATTAAAAAGATTTTTTTGTGAAATAATTAAAATCCCCAAGAGGCTATAATTATGTCTCATTTGACACGTGGACAGGGACGTTGATGATATGACAAGAACAAAAAATAAAAGACAACTTTGCTGCTGCTGCTGGTGTCATTTGGTTAATGAGCGTAAAAAGTCAGACATAACGTAACAGCAACAGGGTGCCTCTTAAAGAGCATTTCAAATTAAATATTTTCGCGATTTATAACTGAATACTTCCCCAGTAATTTAATTAAATTAAACCCCCGGAAAATTCTCTACATAATAAAAAAAGCCCCATAAAAATCCGTCCATTAGTTTCAGAATTAATGCCTTTTAATTGAAATACGTAATTAAATCTTGCAAATATTCTTCTATAATTAACGAAATAAATAATAAATTTTCTATTGAAATTTAATTTTTCTCAGTTTATATAGAATAACTTTAAAACAATGCATCAAAGCAAAAAAGTTATTAACATAAAAATTAAAGAGCATGAAATTCTGCATCGAATGAACCGAACCCCTAGATGTTGAAATTTACTTGAAAGAGATCTTTGAAGTCAAAGTCAAAAAATTGTCTAATTTTACTAAAATTCATATTTGTGATTGTAATTAATTTTTTTTTTTTTTTTACAAGATTAAACAAAGAATCCAGTGAATGGAGTCAATTTTCAATTTCTCTATCGCAATATAAATAGGAAAAAATTAAAATGTAATTAATTAGGGTCTATATAATAATAAATGTGAATTTTAATGATTTCAATTTTTATTACAAAAACTCTGAAACTACTTGACGGATTTTTATGGGTGTTTTTTTTTCAGGTTTTATTTATTTTATTTTTTTTTTTAATGATCTCGTGAATTTATTAAACGAAAAGATTCAAAATGGAAAAATATTTTAAATAATTTTATGAATTTTAAATAGCTTTATCTAATAAATGAATCATTTATTTTAGAAAGCCAAATGCGTTTTTGTAGAAAATAGATTGCTATGTTGAAGATTTATTGTTTGATAAACAAAAAAAATATAATTCCTGGCGATATTAAGTAAGCACTCTGGAGGAAAAAGAATATTGTATAACATGTATTTGAGAAATCCTATAAATCAGTGAGTTGCACTGTTTGTACGCTAGGAACGCTAGTGTACATTATGGGCATGGTGATGAATAATCGAATTTCTTGAATTTTTCAATTAGTTACACCCTGAGGAAGCGTCATTTTAAATTTTATTAAAATCGAATGAAAAAGAAAAAATATTAGGGGGGCAGGGCGGAAAAAAGTTTTTGAAATGTCAAATTTTAGGGGCAAGATTTCTCATTTTAAAGATTTGACTAATATATTTTTAATAAATCGAGTTAGAACCTGTTTTCCAATGCTCGGAGATTTGTAAACCTCTTCAACCCCTAATTTGATATAATGATATAGCCTAAAACCACCCCCTGTAAATTCTCTACCCAGCAAAATAAACTCCATGAAAATCAGCCCCAGTACTTTCGGAGTTTATGCGTTACAGACAGACAGACTTTGTCTTTTATATAGTCTAATAGTATAGATATAGAAGAATTCATGCACTTGGCATCCAATTATGCCATATTTAACAAAAATATTTTGTTTTTATCGCACTATATTATGTTAATCTGAGAAACCCCATGACCTCCCGTGATTGGAACAAGCTGCCTGCGTCTATTTTCCCCAAAACCTACAATCTTCAGACTTTCAAGTCTAACCTCAACAGGCATCTTCTCAGTTCCCGCAGTTGAGTTTCCCCTTTATGCTTCTCCATTTGTTTTTATTTTCTTCCTGGCTGCATGTGACTATTGGTCATTATAGGTCTTCGGACCTTATGCACCCATTCCAAAAAAAAAAAAAAAAAAAAAAAAAAAAAAGTCAACGAAATTTAATAAATTCATGTATATGTGATCCAGGGTAATTGAAGAATATTGACAGTATATTTGAAAGTGTAAAAACGAATCAGACTGGAAAAATGTTCATCTTTTGTCATTACCAACATAAATTTCCCAAAAGTTGCTCAACTCTGACTTAAGGGGTTTCTCAAATAAATGATCCAAATGTATATATATATAGGCCTATTAGTCGACAACGAAGATGATTCAAAAGTGTAATCTTTGTAGTTATAACCTAATGACCTAGATATTTGTAGAGATTGTCATTGATATTTTCCAGGCAGCCTGTATCTCTGTGATTAGAGGGATCAATCTGACATATGCGCCAAATTTTCAACGAATTTTATAATTTGAAACAAAAAAAAATAGAGAGAGGGAGGGATAATTGGCTTAATGAGAAGTCGGCCAAAGCGGAAAGTCAAACGGCTATTAAGACGTGTGTGTGTGTGTGTGTGTTTGTCACATGTGACATGTGTGACAGACGAGTAGCTAGCCACCTACCTGCCTACCAAATCTATTGGAAAAGAAGAGGGCGAGAAAAAAAGACAAAGAGAACGTGCTATTATTTAACTATTAGTGTGACACACGCGAAAATAAATTGATTTCTGAAAAAAAAAAAAAAAAATTAAAGAATTCAATGTCATTTAACGAGAAAAATATCCGAATTGTTTTTTTTTGTGTTGTTATTATTATTATTATTATATAATCTATTTAGAGGAAAAGGAGATCAATCAAAAGGGAGATCTTTGCCTTAAAGGTAACACTTGCATTCATGGTCATGGCCTCTTGGATGGTTTGACTGTACTTTGATGTGACTAGTAGCCTTATTTTACAAAAGTCGTGCTTATCTCGCAAGCTAGCTGAGTGTCAAATAAAAGAAAATACTAGAGTCCGACCCAAGGGCGGATCCAGAGGTGTTTCTCGGGGGGGGGGGGGGGGGGGGGGGAATCTGGAGTGACTGGTCGCACAGCACACTATTTTTTCTTAATTTCGGTAATTTAAAGGCGCATTCTGTACTTGTTTGCCAGAATATAAATACAAATCAAATTTTTAAGTATTAATTTTTAAAATTTTACATTAAAAATAAATTTTTTTGCGAAAAAAAAGGTATTTTTTTCAAATCCCGGGGGGGGGTGATTACCCCCTTTACCCCCCCCCCCCCTTGTATCCGGCTATGGTCCGACCGAAACAAGATTTTCAGACGAAATCGAAACCGAAACTTGTATTTCCTATACAAAATTCATATCATTTTACTTATTTATTTACTAGTTGTTTCTTGATGGCTGGATATTATGATATGAGGATGCGTTACAAGGGCAGCCAAGGCGAAAAATAAAACAAAAATCTATTTTTTGTCGACGTTTCGAGTGCCGATCGCAGTCTTCATCAGGACAAAAATGATGTCAATTCGTCAGGTCGTTTGACATGGCAGTATAGCAACGTTTTAACCATTTTTACATTTACTTGAAGACTCTAGTATTTCGAGGTCGAATGAATGAATTATTTATTTATTTTTTTTTTTTTGTTTTTTTTTCTGCCCGGCGGAAAATTCTTTTCCCCTTCCGTGAAAATCATTTTACCTTTTTTTTTTTTTTTGCGTGTGAGTCTCATCCCATCTTTTCAGACTGAGGTTTCGTCAGGCTTTTGGCCGAAACCAGGATTTTTTACCGAAAACGTAACTGAAACCTAAAAAAATACTAAAACTAAATTTTTTCCACCGGGCAAAAAATTTTCCCTCCTGCGAAGAGAAAAATTTTTCCGCTCCTTTACCGCCTTGCGGAAAATGTTTGTCTCCTCTCACGTGCAAATCATTTGACCTTTTTTTTTTTTTTGCGTGTGGGTCTCATCCAAATCTTTTCAGACGAAAGTTTCGGCTGATTTTTGGCCGAAAACGAATATTCGGTTGGTTCCTAGAAAATACTTAGAAATGGTGTAATTCAGTTCAAATTTCGATTTTTTTTTCTATCAAAATTGATAAAATTGGGAGATAGATAAAAATATTTATCAAATAGTAAATGTGAGATTTTATATTAGGTTATGTTTTTTTTTGTTTTGTTTATAATATTGAAATTACGAAGCCCTCGGGCTTGGTGTAGTTGGTAGCGCGCCTGCCTTGTATACCAAGGGTCGCGGGTTCGGGCCCCAGGCAGTCTGATGATTTTAATTAAGCCATTTGTACACCAAATGGCTTAAATAAGAATGCCTGGACCCCGAATTGATATATTTACAAATAACGGCTATCTTTTAAAGTCTTATATGGCCTAAGACTGTGTGTGTGTGTGAGTGTGAATGCGGAAAAAGTGTGGGGGAGTGTTAAAAAAAAAAATTATAAACTTTTTATATGAAGTTATGGGAATAATTAAAATAATAACGAATTTTTTAAAAATTATTTAATCTTCGACTATCGATTTCGGCACGATGTACCATCATCAGGTCGGCTAAAAATGTGAAAATAATTACATTACATTTTAGCCGACCTGATGATGGTACATCGTGCCGAAATCGATAGTCGAGAGATTAAATAATTTTTTAAAAATTCGTTATTATTTTAATTATTCCCATAACTCATACAAATAAAAAAATGGAGAACTTCATCAAGAATATTTTTTATATGACATTTGCAATGTTGTATAAATTTTAACGCTTGAACCAGAATCTCGATCCACATATAAATAGAGACGAAGTCAAAATGGCGAAAAATTAAAATTCATTTCAAGAAAAAAGAAAAAAAACAATCCTTGGCGGGTCGCGCAGCTAGTTCATTATACAAACACTCTTGAGAAATCTTTATTGATCTAAAATGGCTGCTATTATAATTAATTAATTAAACCCTCTTCAATACCTCTTCATTATTTATTATTTTTATTTAATGATCATCATCATCATCATCATTGGCAAAATAAATGATGCTGAAAAGGAATGAAGTGCTTGCTGTGTGAGTAGCTAGCTTTACAAAGAGAACGGTTGTATTTATTTATTTATTTTTTTTTAACAAAAGAAATTCCCTCTGTCTGTCCGTCTGTCTGTCTGCTCTTGAGGTGTTATTCCATATTATTTACTTGTAAGATCAATCAGATATATGCATTCAAAGTTGTGAGAAAAAAATAAATAAATAAATAAATAAACATCTCTATTTAATTTTCTTTCAATTGAACCAACATTAAAAGTTTGTATGTTTGTCACAAATCAAAATTTAAATTTTATATTTATTAATATAATTATGTGAGAACGTGTATTTCCGTTGGATTTTTTTTTTCTATCGCAATACTTTTTTTAAATAGAATTTTTTTTTGCAAAAATTAGAGATATATACAATTAATTATCAGAAAATAATTGTAAGATTTAATTCGGTTTTTTTTTTTATAATTCTGAAACTAGCTAACGAATTTTTATGGGTTTTTATTTTCTCTTACCTCTATATATATATGTTAATATATAGAGAGAGAAAGTATTGTATTCATGTCAAAAATTCGATGTCGAGATTTTGATGGATATACACGTTTCGAGGTCCCCTGAAACAAAAAAAAGTGGTTTTTGCGACATGGTCTGCCTGTGAACAAAATATCTCACGAACGAAAAGAGCTAAGAGGTTGAAATTTTATATTTAAGTTAGATACCCCCCTGCTGATATAACGATAGCCTAAAACCACCTCTGGATAATTTTTTACCCATTAAAAAAACTCTATTAAAATCGGTCCAGTGGTTTCGGAGCCTATGCGTTACGGACAGACTTTGTCTTTTTTTTTTTTTTTTTTTTTGTAATGGGTGCATAAGGTCCGAAGACCTATAATGACCAATAGTCACATGCAGCCAGGAAGAAAATAAAAACAAAAGGAGAAGCATAAAGGGGAAACTCAACTGCGGGAACTGAGAAGATGCCTGTTGAGGTTAGACTTGAAAGTCTGAAGATTGTAGGTTTTGGGGAAGATAGACGCAGGGAGCTTGTCTCCAATCACGGGAGGTCATGGGGACAAAGGAAGAATGAAATTGTTTTGTTCTGTTACTCGAGATCTGAACAGCATAGGGATGCTGGGAAGATGCCTCTCTTGTGTTCCGTGAATATGTTGCATTGGGTGGGATAATTGATTTTAATTCGGCAGAGCATTGACCATGGTAATACCTGTAGAAGAGAGATAGTGAAGATACTCTTCTTCTATGATTTATATAATAGTATAGATGGATTTCGGGTACACCAATGAATGATCTAATAGTTTGTTTTTTTTCGTTATTTGAGTCAATTCATAGGGTTTAAAAAATAATATCAGGGCTATTAATTAACAAAGTCATAGTAAAAAAAAAATAAAAACATAAGGGAGCGTACAAGTATTACGTAACGCAATTTTTGTTGAACATTTTTTTATCCCCCCCCCCCATGTAACGCGCCGTAACATTTTTTCTGGACCCCCCCCCCTAGACTTTACGTAACGCTCAAGTGTCCATTTTTATCTAAAAGTCACAATTATGTTGCGCAAAGTACCGGAAAGTCGCTAAAATACCAGTTACGTAACGCGTTGTTCAACCCCCACTCCCCTTGTAACGCATGGTAACGTTGTACGAGACCCCCTCCCCCCAAATTGTGTTACGTACTTACGTAATACTTGTACGCTCCCTAATATAAAAATAAGAGAAAGTAAATCTTCATTTAATCCCCACTGTGAATAAACCCGAAATACTCATTAGACTATAATTAATCTATTTATATAATTCGCTAATGTCCGTCTATCTGTCTGTCACGCTCCATTTGGGCAACTTCCCGTTGGAATTTTGAAACAAAATTTTATATGCTTAAAGAGGAAAGAGGACTTTCTAGGGATCACAGGAAAATTATTTTCATCCCGAAATTCCTATAAATTTCTGGAGTTATTAATTCCTAAAGTTACGTCTCCTCCCATAGGAAACGCTAAGAGAAATATTGATTATAAATAGATTATTTCCATTTGTGTATTCTATGACTGTAAGTAAATCCTCAAGCAGGCACTGGATTGGAATAGTAAAGTGTTGTGCGCGAGATTTTTGAAAATGTAATTAGTATTATTCAGCATTTGAATTGATAATATAAAATTCAGGGACAAATAAGAAAGATTTCTTTCATTGATAGATAACCGATAAATCTGACTAATAGGGCAATAAAGATGCCAGGATAATATAAAACATCCTGCACGTGGACTCTTTTTCCGAAATAAGATAAACAACTGACCCAGCTAAGATTGCACCCACAAAGAGAGTGATGATTTGTCGTCTCTCTCTAAAGTTAATAAAAGGCCCAAGACACAAGGGCAGGGCAGCTTATATCAGTGCGAACACCACACTAATAACATCATCGGTGTATTGACTAAGAACAACAATTATTTTCTACCAATCAATTATTTCATCAATTATATTATTTCATTTATTACTTATTCAACTTTATAATCAACTGTAATTTTATTTACTTATTCACTTATTAAATATCATTAAAATATAATCAAAGTATTCATTGGACTCCCCATCATCAACTCTTTAAGAGTAGGTTCTCAGGTACCTGCAATTACCTGAGTGGTGGCAGCATTAACAACGGAGAGTCTCAACAGCGAGCAACTAAATAATTAAAAGATATAGTTGGGACTCAACACAACATCTGTGGGGCTGGGAGAACTACGTAGAAGTAAAAACCCCCACACAACAAATGGTGGTCAGCGGTGAGATAAATTAAACAAGCTGTGTAAGAAAGTATAATACACAATATAATAAACGCTACAAGAGAAACAAGAAGAGAAATTAAAAGAAAAGAAGAAACAAGAAGGAAGAAACAAGAAAGAAGAAACAAGAGAGAAGAAAGAAGAAAGAAAAGCGGTCAACACAGGACTGCGAGCAGCAAAACACAGCAGCCGAACTCGAGAGTGTCTGCAGCCAGCAATCAAAAGGGCGGACCAGGCGAATCTCCAAGGCGACTCCGAGAGCAACTACGGTGAGTCAATACACAGATATAAGCTCAAATTGGTTTCAAAAGGTAGAAAACAAAATTTAAAATTGGAATTTTGAAAATTTAATCGAGTCAAAATTCTAAGGAAACTAAGAAAACTAAGGAAACCCAAAAAGAGAAAAATGGCTGATAGAAACGTAAACAAAAACAGGGGAGCAGGTAGCTCAATAGAGGGAACAAATGAAACAGCGCAAACAGAGGTTGAGAATAGTGATCCCTAAGATCAAGAAATTAGCAATAATGGCGGTAATAGCAATAGCGCAGGCAGAGAAAATGAACAGAATGAAAATAGCAGAATAGATGAAAAGAATGGGAATGAGCAAGGTAATGAAAGGGAGTTAGGAGACCAAACAATTGTTCCGGGGCAATCAGGGGGTGAGATTCGAGCACACGAACTGTCAGTAAGTGATGTTTTCGGATCCAAGGCTTTTGCTAACTCCAGGATAGCTTGTGGGGGACATCCAGGGACGAATTACGATTCAAGGCTTTCTGTCAATCCCAGGGGAGTTTCTTGGCAACCTAGTAATTATCCTAATGCTCGGGAAGAAGGTTAATTTTGCCTCAAAGCTTCATCATATCAAAAATAATCCTGATGGACAAGAGAGTGCATATGACCCCGAAGTCCTTGAAGGTTTCGAGACAAATATTATCCATAACAAGGATAATTATAACGAATCACAAATATTGACCAACCAGAAGAAGAAGTAGAGAAGATCCATTTTCTAATTATAATTAAAGTCAACCAAAATCCACCTAAAATTTGAACTGAAATTGTAATCATCATCATATCTTCATACTATAATATTAACTTCCGGTCCTTGAGTGTAGGCGCGCTTTACCACATGCAAATGTATCATATGCGATATATGAATGATAAATAAAGATATAAATAAAATATATTATTTTCGTGTACATGTCTTTTCTACCTAAAATATAATTAAGATATATAATATAAAACAGAATTAAAAGTATAAAATCACTATAGTTAAATATAAGAGTTAAAGACATATAATTAAATATAAATAATTAATAATTAGTAAGTAAATAATGGCAGTTGTTTTTAATCAATGATAAACTTTATACGACTTACAATACCGAATGAATACCATGAGTCACACATTACGTGCATAAAGCCATATAAGGCTATGCGGTGCGCACTCTTTACGCTCTACCTCAAAAACGATTAGTCGTAATAAAAAAATGCTTCAGATATAAATTGTAGAGAATTTTATCCTCTACAACTTTTATAATAGGTCCAAATACCATTTAAGGTATAGGAAACGAGATATTCGCGAAAAACTGATTTTCGTGACCTTTGACCTGGAATACCGCGTGACGCGGACTCGTGATCATATGTGACTTTTGAGACATCATTTAGAATGCCAAAATAAAGGTCCATACAAAAATTCAGCTTATTATCTTTCATTCCGAGGTTGACCCTTATTTTCACCTAATTTGACTGGGCTATATGGAAAGTTTCCAAATAGTAAAAGTAGCCATTAGACTTTATGGAGGAAAAATCCATCATCAGAAATGATAGAAAAAAAAATTATTATTAATTAATTGAAAATAAGCAATTTCGGGTTAAATAAATATAAATATTTCCTATTGATTAATCCAGTTCATAAACACCGACATTCAACATAATTCAGGCTTTATGTTAAACCAATCTGGGTGTTCAAATAACATCATAATAAGCATTTCATAATACTGGGCTCGTTTTTAATAAAAAGTAAATAGGCTCGCAAAACTCATTGCCTTTATTAGAGATTTACTAGTGATAAGGAGTCCGATGAATTTATTTAAATCATTCAGAAATTAAATGGTAGGCGGCAATAAAGACTTTAAAAAAAATGAAAAAACTAAACATATCTCGACACAAATTGTATTTGACAGCAGTGTTGTGAGACCTTCTACGAATAAAGAAAAAAAATAGATAATTTTTTTTACAAAACAACAACAAGCATATTTGCGCAAGCAAAATTCCGCCATTTTGTAGACGTTTTGACATTTGATATTTATTTAATATATTTTAATTCATTTAACAATTTAAATATCAATATTTATTGTGTCTCTGTTTAAAGCAAGCGAGTATTTCTTGACATCTTCGAATAAATAACCTTCCGAGTTTGACATTTTTAGGTTAATTTTCAGCATAAGATGTTGCTTGCACAAGCATGCTTGTGCCGTGTGGAGCCGATGGGAATTTGTGCATGCTTTTAGAAAAAGATTGCACATGCATGCTTGAGAATTTCAGACAAATATAAAAAAAAATTATTCCGCGATTGAAAAGCGCGAAATTTAATTAAGACTTTTAAAGAGTTTAAAACTATTCAAAATAGACATACTTTAAATATTAAAATCTTTCATGAATTGGCTGGGCTACTTATTAAAATATTTTATACCTTTTCCTTAAATTACTTAATAATTTTAGAAAAAGAAAATCTTCAAGCAAGTTAGCATCTGAATGCTCTAGGAAATTCCTTTTCTCATAACAACCAAGAAAGTTTTGCTCGTTTAGCTGAAAACTTCTCTATCCGGGTTTCCGAAATTCTGATTAGAATTTAAAATATTTATACTTGCAGAAAAGTCATCAGTGAGTCAAATGTTTGGAATTCAAGAAATCAAATCGATTCCCAAGCAAATCAATGTCACCTGATTAAAAATGTAGTTTGTAGTCTTCTCGGGGGTCCCATGCAAGAAAGGGCAAATGTCCTCAATTATTCAAACATGTCGAAGCCACTTATTGAATATTTCCTTTTTATTTCTGATTCTAGGTGAAAGTTATCACGCTGATTTAATTTTAAAAGATCTGGTGTGACTGGTCGCACAGCCAACATAATTTTGAGAAAATCGAGAAAAAAAAACTGAAAAACTACATCAGTACTAGTACTTTTTGGCCGATTTTGATCAAAAGCTTATTTTCGAGCTTCGGAGGGGGTGTCGACAACTTAAATATAAAATTTCAATCTCGTATGCTTTAAATGAACTCACACAGACAGACCATGTTGCGAAAACCACTTTATCGGATTCAGGGGACCTCAAAAAGTGTATATCCATCAAAATCTCGACACCGAATTTTTGAGGCAATACTTTTCTCTCTCTCTATATATTAACATATATAGAGGTAAGAGAAAGTAAAAAATGAATGATAATAAAATCGATTGGTTTAAATATTATCACAGGTAATTAGTGCCTCTACTCAATATTTAAATGAATAATTATAAATGGTTTGAACTATGTTAATTCGTGAATTCCTCCATTATTTATTTTATATTGTTAATATTTGCTGAGAAGAAATAAAAAAAAATATATATAAAATTGCTTAACATCTTCGCAGTTCATAGCAGGGACTTTTTTTCTGACGGATGCTTTCGTTTTCCCCCTTTTTCTTCGTTACTATGGCAACTGTTTTTTTTTTTTTTTTTTTGCACGATGATGTAGCAAAACTTCCTACCTATTCTATTCAAGCTAAATAAATAAGATATTTATTATTAGGGAGAAAACAAAATTCCTGCTATGCAATTAAAAATCGTGATTTTAACGGAAACAGATATTTTTGAAGTCATTTGATTTATAAAAATTATACACTTTTTGTACTGGCTGTGAGGGTTAAGTATTGCTGTTGGAGTGGAGTCAGCCAAAGGAAATAATAAAAAACCTCTTTCCTTTGGCTGACTCCACTCCAACAGCAATATAAAAATTATGTTGGAGTGTGTGTTTGTAAGTCTGAACTGATATTTTACTTATATTCGGGGAGGCGACATAAAAATATTTTTAAGTCAGACGTGATAGCATAAGTTTGGAAATCACTGCCTTACATGAAGTCATATAAAAGACAGAATTTATTTAAATTAAAAAAAAAAAAAAAAAAAACTAATGGTCAGATATGAATAGGCCTATATACTAGGTGATATGATTCAAGTTTCTATTGGTGTTGTTGGGATTCGACTTCTGAAGATGTCGATGAAGATTTCACCAATAAGAACTTGAAATACATTACCTAGTTTATCATTTAAAATATCAAAATAATGTTTGAACTAGATTCTACAGTCGAGAGTTTAAATCTAATGGTAAGGTTTAAATTCTCAACCGTAGGCTCTAGTTGCAACATTGTATTTAAAAATATTTTAAATGATAAACAAGGATAGTCAATTGGGTTGCCTATCTAACAGTAAGCAAACGAATTAATACACCAAGTTATTGTAAGAAAATTTTTGTTATTTTCATTAAAACAATATTTTTAGACATTAAAGAAAGAGTCAAACTACAGTAGGATGCCAACTATCTATATAATATAAAGTGTGGCCCAATTTTGATACTATTAAAGATTTCTTCCAAATAAAAGTCGTCAACAAAGAAAAGAATATATCTTTGATATTTGGCTTTACTAAAGAAAATGTACGTAGTTTGTAACTTTTCTTAATTAAAGTTTTTTTTCTACTCCTAATGAAAGAATTAAGAATAAAATCGATAAAAGGTTGGAGAAAGATTGATCTTAAATAATAATCTTTTCTCAAGTTTCGAGCTACCCCTCTATATATATATATATATATAGTGAGATCCCCTCAGGCATTCGCTCAAAAAAAAGAAGAAAAGAAAGGGTTACTATAGCAACGAAAGAGGGAAATCGTAGCGAACTAAGCTACTATGCTGAGGCTTGTTAAACAATAAAATATACCAGTAAATAAATGGAATTTTATTTATTATTCACTAACTATTCTTGAGCAAGCTTCGTCCCCCCCCCCCCCCTCCCTGGACACTTTTTTTTGGCTCGGGTCGACTTTTGAGCCTTTTTCTTGTAATCTTTAACAGATCCTCTAAGAATATGATTAAATTACTGGTCAAAATCTTTAATATATCCCACATATATTTCCTCTGCAAGAATTCGTAACTTCAACAACTAATAACTCAGTAAATAAAAGAAATTTCAGGGCGAAAATAATTTCCATGTAATATTTAGAAGAAATTTGAATATAACCAATAAAAACTATATTTAGAAATTCCCGTTGGTGAAGATATCCATGGACGGACATATTAGAGAATTTTATAAATAGATTATATATTTTCAATTTATAATTAATAAATCATTATTATTGTCTTGAATGTTAGAACTAAAATATATATATATTTTTTAAGTTTATATAAGATATAGAAGATAAGAGAGAAGTTGCTGTTCATGTTAGAAATAATGAAGAGCAAGTATAGGTGCAGAAAAAAAAGTCTTTGGATGCCGAAGGACTTAAATATCAATATATATAAGACTTAAGGACTGAATAAATTTGGTCCGAAACGTCTCCTTCAGCATTTGGCATCCAAAGGCTTTGTTTTTGCTGCACCTGTACTTGCTCTTCCTAATTTGATATATTTTTCGTTATGGGAAGCCATTTATTTCAATTGAGTTAGAATTATAGTTCTATCGATTTTATTCTCCAGAAGAAATTTTCAAACTTTTAAGTACTGAATAAAATTTATTAAGAATTTAATTTGAATGAATGCAACTTGCTGTCTTTCTAAATCTTCCCATCTGTATTTAGCTAAAATTTCGGCATGTTTTCAGTTAGCAGGTCATAAACAACCAAAGAAAAACACCGAAATCAGCACGGAGAGTCGAAATATTTGCTAAATAAAAGGGTGAAGATGATTTAGAAATAGATTTGATTTTGTTCAACCAAAGAAACCATCAACTATTATTCAATCTCAGCCACTCCTGAATATTTTTAGTGAAGATATTTGTTAAAAAAAGAAGTGTCTGTTTAGAATAGATAGAATTTAAACTCTCATGCCATCAAAGATAAAAGTTCACCATAAAACTATTTTATTTCCAATGAAGCATAAAAAAAACTCAATTCCTATTCCCTATGGCTGTGTTGCGCTTCAGGGCACATGCCTAATTCATATCAAACCAACTGACATCTCAGCCCGGGGATATATTATTAAACTAGAAAATAAATAAATAAATACGACATTTAATAAATAATAGCAAAAGCAAGAGAATAATGCAATAACAATCGCCGATGTAAATGGACCATCTATCATGGCTTCCTACACTGATTGAGTTATTATGTTTAATGTTCTCGTATGTATAAAACATACATAAATTGTAATCATCAGAATAAATTATGTTGGGTTTGTTTCCTATAAGGGAAATCAATAGTAATTATTATTTTACAAGTTTTTCACTATTTAGAGTGTGTTCTTACACATGTTATTAAAGTTTCAAAAAATATTAAAACCTTTACATGTAATATAATCTAGAAAGGGATTAGGGTTGGTTGCCTTTGAGCTAAATGAACTTTGTTGTTAAAGCCAACTCGAACCTTCTGAGATGGAGATCTAAGATTTTAGATGTTGATTTTAGAGACCGACCTGGACATGATCAACAAACGGATCAAGATGATAGATGACAGAGATGATGGAGAATTGAAATCAACCGCTATAGTAAATAAAGGATAATATAAGTTGAGTGCACATTATTGAATGGGATATATAATACAATAATTGAATTCGTGTTCACATACCCACAAACAGACATAATTCCAAAAGGCGATGGGAATTATTCAGGCCAAATTTTTTGACACTTATAATAATTTCTCTATGGTAGTATTGATATAAGAAAGTAAAGAGGGGATATCCAAACGTAATCATATTCAATATAGCATCAATGGCTAGACGTGTGTTTTAATCTAAAGGCTGCTACACAAGTAAACTGCAAACTTGACAAGCATGCATGTGCAATCTTTTTGTACCAGTATGCACAAATTTCCTTCAGCACTACACGGCACAAGTATGCTTGTGCAAGCAACAGAGAATGCCCAAAATTAACCTAAAATGGTCAAACTCGGAAGGTTATATATTCGAAGATATCAAGAAATACTCATTTGCTTTAAACAGACACAATAAATATTAATATTTAAATTGAAATATCAAATGAATTAATATAATATATTAAATAAATATCAAATATCAAGAAGACTATAATATGGCGGACGTGCCTATAAAGAGTTTTGCTTGCCAAAATATGGGTGTGCATGATTGAAATTCAATTGAGCATCAAGCGGCTTGCACAATTAAAATGCTTGAGCAAAATTCTCCTACAGACGCTACAGCTTGCTTGTATAAAAAAGATTGCACATGCATGCTTGTCAAGTTTGCAGTTACGTGTGTAGCCGCCTTAAGAAAGTGGGTTTATTTTATTGCCTGCTACACCAGCGAGCCCTCTCACGTCTATATTAAATATACTATTTCCATTAACACATTGAACAAGTGAATAAAGCTGCAAGTACAAACATGGCCATTGATTATTAAAAAAAAAAATGATTTATTAAATAAATAATACTTTAAAAATTGATAGTCTTAAATTATGGAAAATAAAAATTTTAAAGTACTAATTTCATTACTACCTGAGTGCAAATTATATTTTATGATATCAAATATTTCCATTACTTAAATATTCGAATGTTTATATTCATTATCTTTTACATTTCTCTGATGGAAAGATTTTATCTTTAAAGAAAGCCCCCCCCCCATCTTCTCTCCCTTTTTAATGGTAATGAGCTGAAATTCTCCTTTGCTTTTTTTGTTTGAAATCGCTTTTCTCATTGCAATTGTATAATTAAAGTTTTATTTATAGTCTATTACATGGCTGTCCAAAACAACAGTCACTAGCCACATGTGGCTAATGAGAGCTTGAAATTTTGTTGATGCAATTAATGAAATAAAAATTTTTTTTTTTTTATTAAAACTTAAATTGAAAAATTAAAAATTACTTGTCTTTAACGAAAAGTTGATTATTCAAATCAATTAATAATAAATAAGTGCACTAGAGAAGCAATTTTCTTATTTATTAGTGAGAATGGGATTTTAGGGAGTTGAGGGGGCTCAAGCCAAGAGCCTCAGGAGGCTCACAACGGATTTAATTGTAAACAGGGTCAGCTTAAAGAGAATCATGTTGACATGATGACTTTGTGTCGGGATATGCACTGTTATTGTTGCAAGAGTGATTTCGAAACACTAAAAAGTAAAACTAACCGAATTGGAATGGAAAATGAAGTTAAATTCAATCAAAAATTTGTATTAGAAGATAAAATTAACATTTTTGAAAAATGCTAACTCCTCTAGAAAAAAAATCTGGTGTGATGTTCGCACAGCACACAACTTAACAAAATATCTATAAGAACGAAAAGAGCTAGGAGGTTAAAATTTTATATTGAAGTTAGTTACCCCCTGGAACGCGACACGAAGCTTTTGATCAAAATCGGCCAAAGAGTACTAGTACTTTACTGATGCACTTTTTTTAGTTTTTTTTTTTTCGATTTTCTCAAATTGTCTCCAACGATTTTAATTAAAATTCAAAAATCATTTATTTTTTAGATGCTCTTTAAAATGTGTATTCCCATTTTGCTATTGAAATCTTTTGAAGCACAACTTTACACTTGTACAGTGAGTGACAATATTAAGTCCCACCCATGCGTTTTCTACTTGTGATTATTGCATTGTTTTT
>JAKCPI010031355.1:0-51549 GCA_023213315.1 Euborellia annulipes
TTTAATAAAATTTCCCCGAGAGATTAGAACAAAAAAGTCTTTTGTCTTGTTGACACATTAATGAATAAAGTAAACTCAGATTATTTAAATATTTAAAAATATCTATTATTCGTTTATCTTTTTTTTTATTTATTTAATTTTTTACTTTTTTTATATCTGTTTATTTAAGTATAGTTTTTATAAATATTTAATATTAACAGATACTCCCTCCTAAAGATAATATTTAAAAAAAAATAGCATGCTAAAATAAATTAGTCCTAAACGACCACATAATTAATTCTTATCTTTTTTGATTTTTATTCCCCTGGCTACGAATTGAAGGCAACCAACTAAACTTTTATCACTCCCAAAGGATATGTTAAAGCTTCTGTATCTATTGTTTCTTTATATCATTTTTTTTTAACTGTTTCTTTTTAAGGGTTGAAATTATAAAACAAAAAAAGTAAAATATCTGGTGTGTAAAGAGCACATGTTTGGACAAGAGATTGTAATGTGATGTGCTCCAAAGCCATTCTATTTTTTTAGTATAATATATCTGTCATAGACACTTCGTGAAATTAGACATTTCGTGAACTGTCTAGACAGTGACAGATCGTGTAGAGTTACACGACATGATTGCCGATCGTGTAATATGTAGGAGTAATGGCTTACTGGAAATGAGACAAGATATTAGATAAAACAGCCAAATTTATTTATCAATTTAAATTTTATTTATTTGCACGTGGTAAGCTGGCGTGACAACATCTACTGTTGCATAATACTTTTGCTTTTTTGCAAGAACATCTTTTAGTTGTGCATTGCCCGTCTGAAGCTCTACACAAACATTGGAAGAATCTTTGTCACCACTTCACAGCTTCTCTCAGCGATAAAAGTTTATTTAAATAAAACATCTCACGAGTAGAGAACTAAGAACAAGATTTTCTGATCAAAACCACCCTTTTACAATCTCGTTTTTAACCGCTTTCTGGTTTACTGTTTCTTTTTGATCCTTGATGATACATAGAATATTTTGAGAATCACTAGGGTCGCGATCAATTTTGGTACTGAAAGAAGAACACGATCACCAATTTTAAAGTCAGGAAGCTTTCTTCTTTCATCTAACATTTTCTGCTAAGACCATTCACATGAACCTGTGGGTTGTGGAGCGCAAAATTCGACTTGTTTTAAGACATTTATTGGCTTCTCAAATACAATGTAATATTACACGATCGGTCAAAACGGCTTTAGACATTTCATGTAATGTTCTGCACCATTACACGATCTGCCTAAGGCCCTATTACATTTCATGAACTGCCTAAAAACTTTAGTCACTTCATGTAACTGACCGAGCATTACACGATCTGTCTGCAGTTCATGAAATGTCTAGACAGTTCACGAAATGTCTAATTTCACGAAGTGTCTACGACATCCTGGGAGCTAAATAGAGGTACCACCGTTTTATTTATTTATAAAAAGAATTTTAAAATATTTTTCTACCCGCGCCACCCACCCTATTATCCGAATTTTTCAAAAAATTAGGTCTTTAAAAAATATGAGGGCTGAAAGTAAAACGTTCAAAAAAGATCAATAAAAATAATAAGGCATACAAATGAAAATTTTTAACAAAGAAACTACAAAACAACAAAAAAAAGAGACAAATATGATTATATTTTATTAAATAAAAAAAGATGAAAAATATTTCTATATAGACCAACTTATATGAATGGATGGATGACTTTTATATGAGAAAATTTTTAATTAAGATAAATGAAATTCCAGAACGTTGATGTAATTCTTTTAATAATGTTTAAGGGATGCATTTGAAGGAAATTCTCATATCGTGTCCCGTCTCTCTTTCTCTTTCTCTGTCTTTTTCTAACAAATCGATTTGAATGAATGGAAGCGGCGGCATTTTGCTCCTTTTCGAAGAAAAAAGTGAGAGAGGCTCCTAGACGAACCAGACTGGAGAAACTCCAACCCCCCCCCCCTCTCTGTCTCCTTTTTCTTCAAGCCAAGAGAGATTTTCAATATTTGTAGCTGAATGTAAACATAACAAGATCGGCTATAAATTACAATTGATCCAAAATCGACTAGGATAATAATCACTGAGAATAGGTGGATGCTAATTTCTTAGCAATGAGAACAATTACTTTTTACTTTCGCTTACCTATATTTGTATTAGATAGTGAGAAAGCATTGCGATCATGTCAAAAATTGGATGTCGAGATTTTGATGGTTTGAGGTCCCTTGAATTCAAAAAGTAGGTCCCGCAAAATGGTCTCTGAGTGTATAACGATTTTAAGCAGAGGAAAAAAGCTGCGAGGGTTAAATTTTATATTTAATTTAGGTACCCTCCCGGACAGTTAAAATAAGCTTTTGGACAAAATCGGCCAAAAAGTACTAGTATTTTACTGAAGTACTTTTTCAGTTTTTTTTTTGAATTTTGATTTTGATTAAAATGCATAAATCAATTATTTTTAGATGCTCTTTAAAAAGTATGTTGGTAAAGTTTTTCGTGAAAATTGTTTGAAGTACACTTTACTGATGTATTTCAGATTTTTCAAATTCATTTTCCGGCTGGCTCTTCCTTCGATAGAGCCAATGTTAAATCCCCAAATGGGGATTTTCATGTTAATTTCTATTCAAAAGGAATCGGTCCCCTTTGGAACTTTTTACACATTTAAAAAAAATTTTACCAAATTTAGTATTTATTTAGGATTCTCTATTGTGTATAAAATATCCAAATATGAGATTAAAATTTTGAAAAATAATCATAGTTTATTTCAAGGAGTCAACATTTAAAATACACAGAGTCTAAGGAAATTTTCAATTAATTGACTTTTTTACTTTTTATTTATGAAATGCAAAGTTAACTAAGGTGCTATCGGAAATTAAATATATTTTTACACAAAAAAATCTGGTATGCACGTCACGTCACACCAGATTTTAAAGAGACTTTTCTTCGAATATTTCAAAGCATTTAATATAGTTCTTCTTCATTAGTGGCTGTATAAAATTATAAAAATAAATAAAATGATTAGAGTGAATTAATACAAATGTAAATGAAAAAAAAAAATGAAATTAATTTCAAAATCATACCTCACTCTAATGCCACGTATAAGATATCATTCGGAGCGAAATGTTAGTTTGGCAGTTCTATACGAACAGAATTCATACATTAGTAATGTATAGACCTGCCAATCTAACATTTTGCTCCGAAAGAAGAGAAGCCGTATTAAATTAAATGGCTTCGAAATATTCGAGGGAAACACTCTTAATAAGTAATTTTTCTCATTGCCAAGAAATTGGCATACACCTATCCTCACTTATAAGCCTAAAACTTGGCACATTTTCAAAATAGAATCTGACGCTATCACTTTTTTTTAGCAATTTAAGGAAACTCAGAATTAATCCCAACTTGAGAACTTTTCTTTAAAATTCCTTGGGTCGGACGAGGCTTATCTCTTAAATTTGATTTAGATTGACCTCAGGTCATAAAATGCCCAGAAAAGCTTTTGTGATCTCATTGTAAAGATGAAGTAACAATAAAAGCCCTTGCTCAGGAAAGATGCTATCACGCTTTCAGAAAATCAACTCAAATTTTATTAAAGAACCTTTATTTTTATAGTGTTTTAATTTCAGCCATTAGAAAGTTGTAAAAATTGAGAGTACACCAATCGAAAGATCTCCTGTTCCATTTCCGAGTCAAACCTCTCTCTAATCGATTTTACCCTAATTATATTAAGTTTTTTTTTTTTTTTAATTTTTATAGTTTATCAATCAATGTTAGATTTGTAGGATAATTTAAAACTCGTCAAGTACTGTTACGTACGAAATTCATTAATAAGTCAGTTTAATCAGATTCTAATCTTAGAGAGAGCTCATTAAAATAAAGTCTAATGTGTAATTAAAATTGAATTAATACAACATATTATGACATCTAAAAATTTACAATTTATGTTAGTGCATGCAATGAAATTAAAATTTTTTTATGTTAATTTTTTCATCTCATCGATTTGTAATTAATATTTAGTTAAAAAAAAACTAGAGAATTATTAGAATTTGGGATGTATTGGCAGCCAAAAGTGAAAAATAAAGCGCAGGAGGAAGAGTGGAGGAGTGAGAGAAAGGAAATAATGTAACTTCACGGGGGTGCCGGTAGATGGCTATGGCCAGAGGTCGGTTGGGTGTGTCTTGATGCACGGAAGCATTTAGGGTAAATAAACGGGGATTTTGAAAAATTCCGGTAGGAATAATAATAATAACCGTCTGCAATTATAATTATACGATTATTTATATCATATATATTTTTGATAAGATTTTGCAAACTCTAAATCTTTCTTTATCTATCCATCTTTGATGACTGTAATAAAACTGATAAAAGCCTTCTCTCAGAGTTTGGATGGCTTAAGACCTTTTAATTTTAATTACAGTTGGGTTAAATGTTTGATTGCTTTTTAGAAAATTTTTATAATTTTCTTTATATTGTTAGAAATGAGATTATAATGATTCTTAATTTTAGGGATTTTCCAAAACCAACCAAAATGGATTATTTTTAATTAACATTTAAAAAAGTTATTACATTCCTAAAATTTCTAAATATCAACTTGAATTAAAAATTTTATTACTTTTTATCGTTTTTCCAACTAGAAAAATTATAGTAGATCTAATATTAGGCTAAAATTCATTTTTAAGGGAAGAATCTCCTCCCTTTTAATTATCCGTAATAACTTGTTTGCTCTTTCTAAGAACTACCCTTCTCCTCTTCTTTTAATCAATACCGATATTTCTTCAACAAAATTATATAGTATCTATTTAGATGAATGCCTGAATACATAAACGAGGGAGACAACCCGATCAATAACGTTAGGACACCTTTTTTTATTATTTGTATCATAGGTATATAAAAAATAGTATTACGAATGGATTATAGAATGTCAAAAAATAAAATATATTTTACTTACATAGAAGTGCACCTTCCGGTTCCGTTGTAATCCTTCGCCAAAACTCTCCGACAATCTCTTCTTCGAATTTCATAGAGGCAGGCCCGACGGATGGAAGAAGAAACTCTGAACTATTGGCTGATCCTGAAGAAGAACAGTGATGTCAACAATAAAATAATTTTTTCAAAATATTGTATTATTGTAAATACCTTGTTTTATTGCAAGTCTCAATCTCCAGGTAGCCGAAAGAACGTGTAAATTAAAATCTAATTAAATCTCTTCTTTCTTCATTGATTCAAAAAACAGCGATTCTGAAGTTTGTATTTTCCACTGTAAGATCACTCCAAATTTTCCCTCAACGGTTTAGGTGTCTAAAAAGACACTTGCTTCCGATCTTCTTACTTATTAAAGGCTGGATAATTTTTAGAATTAGGAGTACAAACACAGATTTTGTATTTATGTAGTGTTCATTCTTGATGCCTTTTTCCAAAACTAATTGTTTTTTACGGAGTGGTGGTTGTAAGTTCACCCCCGTCTTTGGAGTGTGTATCTAACTTAGTCTGGCTCATCACCTAGGCTTGTTGACGCTTCCTCTATAACAGCGTTTCTCAACCTTTTTTGGCCCGCGGACCAGAGAAATTTATTTTGAATTTTAAACAAAGGTGAAAATAAAAAAAAAGCATTGTTTGAGGATAAAAAGATTTTTTATTTAAAAAAATGTTATGTAAAAATAAACCATAGTAACCTATACGATAATTTTATAAGTTATGCTTGTTTTTTTTTAACCCTTTTCGGCAACTGAGGCTATTCAGGGGTTCAACTTTATTAAATAAATAAAATTGCCCGCGGACCAGTAAAATTTCTCTGGTTGAGAATAGCTGCTCTATAAGAGCCCGAGGATCATTTGAGCACACAAGCCCCCTCACCACGACAAGGTGTAGATACATGAGGGGGTAATTTTGAAATTTGAGTTCAATATTCTCAATTCCAAGAATATCTAGAATAAGATCAGAAATCTTGTTCTTTATTCATGAAAATATTTATTTATATTGGCACTAGATAACTCCACAACAAGTTATGAATTTTGAAACTAATTTTTATTTGTTTAAAGAGGTCTTTATAAATGATTAAGAAAAAGCAAGGCGAGGTTCCTGAAAACAAAATGGGAATCAATTGTTAATTCCATTAAAATTGGTTCTTTTGGCAAGTTCTTAGTGGGATTAGTTCGCAATTTCTAACTTAAGTAGGTATCATTTTTTTTAAACCAAGAGGTATTACAACTTTGGATACGTTAAGCCTCAACTACAAGTCTATTACTTATACTAACTACATTAATTAATTAACGACAAAACAAAACAATTTTTTTTTTTGTGGCATAAACCTATCTATCAACTGAAATAGGTTTATGAATTATTCAATCAGAGCGAGAGCGGATAATTTATTTTAAAACTTTGAATTCTCGAAAAATCGAATTTACCTTCATTTATTTGATAAAGTAGGAAAAAAATTCGTAATTGATATTGATGGGCCAACCAATTTAATATTAAAATTTTTTTTTTTTTTTAAACGAAACAATTTATTTACCCTCTCATTTAAATAAATGATCTCTCTCAAAGCGGAAATAGAAATTGGAATAAAGTTAGATTTTTTAGTAGGAAAAAAAAATGATCAACGACCTACCCAGGCTGTTGACAGCCATAAGTTCAATAGGTCAGTGCACCTCCCTCCCACCCCATGTCTGAGTCGCGTCTATCGGAAAGGTCAATAGCCGAAAAACTATTTCACAATCAAGTGCAAACGCCGGCCTTAAATTAATGACTGGTGGCTTGCTAATCAAGCTGGCTGTAAATATTGATTCCACCCCCCCCTCCTTGCTCGTTATTGACGTCCTGACACATGCATATACCGCATATATCTATTGATAAACAACGGGTGAGACTTTCTTCTTCAACCAGAGGGTGATAAATCAAAGCAACCGCAATGGCTGTCTACAGGTAAGAGCGGAGGTGCTAGTGGCTAAATTTTCTGCCCTCCATTTATTAATCAAGTGAAACAGCCCTACTCAATTGCCATTTTGACAGGTAGATGGCTAGGAAAAATTTGATTTATTCTGATTTTATTTTATAAATGTGTTTAATTTAATTAATTTCTGAAATTTAAGAGAAAGTTTTAAACTTTACGACTCTCGATAAATTAATTTTGCAAGAATAAATATAAAAAAAAAAATAAGATAAAGTTGAAAGAGAAGACAATACTGATATTAAAAAGAAGAGAATAAATGCGTCTTAAATCACCATGTAGAGAATGTATCCGCTATACTTAGAGTTACCAGACCTCCGGATTTCGTCCGGATGGTCGGGATTTGGAACACGTGTCCGAATCTGAGAAATATCCGGATTTTAGTAATATGAACCGATCTTCTTCTTCTCTCCTCGCTGCCACAATGAGGGGTCGGTGGACCTCACTCTTTCCCTCCAACCCTATCATACGTTTTTACGACCTGAAGAAATAGGACAGGCCGGTCTGTCGCACGGTCTGATGCCTGTTGAAAAGAAGAAGGAAGAGACAGACATTTAAAGAACTGAAGGACTACCTGTCCCAGCCAGCTCGGGCAGCTCGTGGTCGCCATCCACGTACCCACAAAATGTGGGCCCCTGAGCAAAGTAATATGAACCGATAAGGTGGCCAAAAAGCGATGGAAATTTACTAAAGAAAAAAAATTTGGCCTGTCGGATCTGGCTTCAATAAATTATGGTAACCCTAGCTATACTAAAATTTAAAGTTTATCTTAGCACTGACAGAACGACTCAAAGAACGATTTTTTTTCAACAAATCTGAAAAATGTGCGTTCACTAGACATTAGCCGTTTTGATTAGAACAAGGGCAGATTCAGCCAAATGAAAAGCCTTTATAAGCTTATCGATCCCGGTGAGATATATTTAATGTATCATAATCAGTACGAATCGAAATAGTGCATAAACATTTCGAGACGATTTCATTATAACAAATTCATATGTACATATACTGTACCATTAATGACCACCTTTATGCACCATTTCGATTCGGTCTGATGATGAGACATTAAATATATCTCGAAACGTCTCAGAGATCGATAAGCATATAAAGGCTTTTCATTTGGCTGAACTTGCCCTCGTTTTAATCAACTATATTCAGAGCCACCAAATTCCTATTCATTATCTGTTTTGTTTGTGGTTCCGTAACTTGCGATCAAGTTCGTTGTATTGAAAAAAAAAAATTAGACAAGTGATGAACCAACCGAAAACGAAGCAAATGTGTTCGTTGTACCGTCCAAACTGTTCGGTTTGTAGCATGTGTTTGAACAAGGCCTAAGATCCTCTGTTCTCTTTTTTTAAAGAAAATATTTTCAGCTCATCGAGTAAAATATCTAGAAAGAATGTAAAAATAGTTAAGAACGTAATTATGTATAAAAATAAAATTATTCATGGCTCTGCGTGTTTTGTTCTAACGGAAGATTATATAAAAATTAATTCAAGTATTTTTATTATATTTCGCAATATACAAATCCAAGGTCGAATCTAAGATCTTATAAAAATGAGATCAGAAGGAATATGAATTTGATGATAAGATTACTGATTTCTGTAGTATGATGTGAAGCTCTTATGTTGGTTATGAAATATTTCAGGATTGGAATAACTTGCAAATTATATAAAGCCTAGTACGGATATTATCATAGGCCTAATGTTAAAATAATATAAATTTTCATGAAATAAACCGACCTCCTTCCTTTTTTTTATACAAATTTAAAAAAAGAATAATAAAAGATGTTATAATCTAAAAATGAATATTCAATGCAAACTAGAATGAAAGCAAGATGGCGGCCAGACAGCAGTCAACATATCAAGAGAGAAAAGGAACTCTTGAGATCTCTCTCGGCTTAAAATGAATTGGATTTTGATGCCGTCATACTCATGACGTTAATTCACAGTTTCCATTATTTTTGAATCAAAACAAATTATTTTAACAAGCGAAACGCCTTAGCATTTTTAAGGATAATGAATGTAAAATTTTTAATCGTTTATAGTAAAAATAAAAAGAAGCAAAAAACGGCTTTACTTTAAAGAGGAAAATTAATATATAGGCCTATTTCCAACAATTTCAAACTGTTCTAATAAATGTATTAAACGACCGGTTTGAAAGTGAATAGAGGATCTGGAACTCCTGGGTTCCAACCATTGAAATAAACTAAGCTCAACACAATCTGAGAACAAAATAAACAAATTTATTCTATGCATAATGCTTGGAAATCTTGGAGTTTACGCCAAGAAGACAATCAGGTGAAAACTTAATAGTTTAGAGCAGGCAAAGTCCCAGGGGTGTGCTAAGCAGTCGGCTTTAAAATGAATATTTGATAATCTTTAGGACTTTGCTTCAAAGCAAAAAAGAAAATTTTCAAAGGGGGCCCGTGATAAAATGAAGATTATGGAGAAACCTTCATGGGCGTAACTAGGGGGATGCCGGGGGGCACCCCCCAGAAAGCTCCCTGCCCCAAGGAAAATTGAGAAAATATGGGGCTTCCCAGGCCCCCCAGAGGATGGCTAGTCTCATGGCTCCCCCCAGCCAAATTCTCTAGTTACGCCCATGGAAACCTTCAGGGGGGATACAAGAAGGGTTAAAGAAGATAATTACCTCCCCCCCCCTTTCTCGAGATTTGAGAAAATAATTTTTCTTGAAATTACATTTTATTTTTAATATAAAATTTTAAAAATTAGAATTGTATAATATATATATTTTTACTTTTTCTTATCTATATTTGTAATATTGCGATCGTGTCAAAAATTCGATGTCGAGGATGTTGATGGAAATAGTCGTTTTTTAGGCTCTCTGATTCCAAAAAAGTGGGTCCCTTGAAATGGTATGTAGGGCTCTGTGTTCAAATCTATTTCGACACAAAAAATCTGGTAAACAAGTAGAGCAACTTTAAATTACCAAAAATAAGAGAAGGTGTGTACTGTGCGTCAGACCAGTCACATCAGGCAAAAAATTATGTATCATGTTCGAGACCACATTATTTAGAATCTATAGAGTCTAATATAGACTCATCAAAGGGCTCGACTTGCTAGTAAAAAAAAAAACCGGAATGTAAATTATCAAATATACAAGGAAATTTTTTTTTTTTTGAATTTTATTTAAGATCTTTTACAGCATCTGAGATTATTTAGACCAGGACCAGAAATACACTTCTCAATGAAATTTTTCTAAATATTGTCTACCAATTAATTTAGAAAAATTCTATTTTAACTGAATTAGCTCCTATCATTTGAAATAAATAGGAATGGGGTCTAAAATGGTCTTAGACACCGAAAAAGACCTTAAACAAATTAAAAAAAAGAGATGGGATCAAAATGACAAAAAAGCCTTTAAAAAATACAGTAAATAGTGGTTTTTAATTTTGTGATTGCACCTTGTACCCCTGAGAAAATTCACTCACATCTAAAAGCTTTAAAACATTCAAGGGGTTAAGCACGCTACTCCAAGAGGTCAGGGTTCGATCTCGGGTGAAATCCAAATTAAACAAAAAAAATTATGCTATTAATTCCTAGTCTAAATTGCGCTATATATAGGCTAATTTAAATACTATTTTTTAAGTGTAAATAATACTTACAAATTAATTAAAGTTTTCGGTATATTATTGGGGCATTTATCATTTTTATTTGAATATAAATCGCATGTTCCATCACAATAAGAAATATTTAAACACGCGCCATAAAAAAAAGTTCAAAAAATAATGAAATTCTAGACTATAACTTAAACGTACGGACAATATAATAAATGATTATAAATAATTTTGAATGCGTTCTCCATTAAGAATTTAAAAGACGTTCGCCATCTGACCTTGGGACATAAAGAAAAGACCTGTTGAAATATAGAGATGGATAATATTCCATCTTCGAATAAAAAAAAAAAAAAAACATTTCACTATTATATTTCGCCTCTTATGGAAATGGCCGGTTTTTATCAGAGCATTTTAGTAAATAGGCTCTAACTAAGGATGGAATAATCGGAGGCATCAAAGCCCTGGGTAATCATATATCTGAAGGAACTCTTCCTATTAGGGCGAAAGAACCAGGCGAAGAGAGAACAAGATTGAACTTTGCGCGTGTGTAGGTGGATGGGGTTGGCTCCTTAAGGGAACGAAAAGAAAATGGCTTTACCGAATAGAATAAAAAAAAAAGAGAAAGAAAGAGAAAGAGAGCCATTCATTTACTGGTCAGATGTTCGGTTCAAATGAAGGCTTCATCAACGTAAATCACAGTCTTTTTAGTAAATATAGGTCAACCCCTTCAGCGATGCTGAATGGAATACGTTATATAATGCTTGGATCTTTGAAAGAATATTATTTATTTTTTGTAGAGCAATGTAACTCAACTCTGATTAAACTTTAGTAATTATAATCTTTGAATCCGGTGGAAGGGGGTAAGGGATTGGAATACACCTCAAAGGAACGTCCCCAGAAAATTAACCAACTAACATCGCATTTTAGAACAATTATCTAACAAAAAAACTAAAAAAAAGCAAACGTTTGGGGTCGTAGGACCCCCGGCAGGAACGAAGTTCCTCACGCCTTTTCTTCAACTCAGAATATAATTTAATATGAATATTGTTTAAATAGACGGAAACCCCGCCTACGGTAGATAGAAGGAAATAAAGAGGAGAAGTTGGGCGTGGCCTCGCTAAGACTTCGGCTAATCTCGCCTACCTCCGCCGTCGCTCGAGCGCTGGGAACGCATTTTTGTTACGTTACATTTTCTCCCAATTCACCCTGCGTAAGACGCGTTAAAGAACTTCGTTTCAAAAAGAGCATAAGAAAATTTAAAAATTAAATTTAAGCCCTCCGGCTTGGTCTAGTTGCTAGCGTACTGGCCTTCTATACCAAGAGTCGCGGGTTCGGATCAGAGGCAGTCCGATGATTTTATTTAAGCCATTTGGTAACCAAATGGCTTAAATAAGAACGCCCGTCATAAATAACGGTTATCCTATAAAGTCTTATATGGCCTAAGTTGCCACAGTGTGAGTGTGAGTGTGAATGGGAAAAAAGTGTGAGTGTTAAAAAACACATTGGTGTACGTCGAGGTTCCGGTGACCTGGTGCAATGGACACCACACCGATACCCCGAAAAGGCTAGGGATCCTGGGTTCGATTCCCGGGGGTCATGGGGTGTTTGGCCTCGCCAAAAAAATCACTCACACTCTTGTTAAATATGTCTATGACTTACATGTTAGTTTAAGTCCGATCGAGGTATTTTGAATACTAATTTCTTATTGAAATATATAGATCTCGAAAAATATTTAACCAAAAACACTAGGTATTAAGTATCAAAGGTTTATTAACATTCGGAAACACCTATAAGCCATCTATCTACTGTTGAGTTCAAATTAGGTCACACAACTAAAATTTTAATTTTAGCTATAAAAGCTATTGTATATTGTATAATAAAAGAGCCAGCGCCGCTTTTAAAACATTAACCCTTAGGCAGCAGCAAACTCTGGTATGGACTACAGAGACTGGCAATTGTATCAGGCGTTGTGCACTGATGAACCAACATTTTGCACTTTGTTTAATCATGTCATACATTTCAATAAGTATTGATAGATACAGGTCCTGAGAGGCCAGGGGCGACTAATCACAAAAAAAAAAAAACTTAATGTGGAAACATCACAAAACTTTAACTGCTTAGAGAATGTAATGTGATGTGCTGTCACACTTGTCAGAGATTTTTTTACTTTCTCTTACCTCTATATATGTTAATATATAGAAAAGTATTACGATCATGTCAAAAATTCGATTTTGATGGATATGCACGTTTTCAGGTCCCTTGAATCAAAAAAGAAAAAGTGGTTTCCTCAACATGGCTGTCTGTCTGTGTGTGTGTCTGATAACAAAATAACTCAAGAGCGAAAAGAGCTAGGAGGTTGAAATTTTATATTTAAGTTAGGACGTAACACGAAACATTTGAACAAAATCGGCCAAAGAATACTATCGATGTACTTTTTCAGTTTTTATCGATTTTCTCAAAGTTCGCTCTAATAATTTTGATTCTTCTTCTTCTTCTTTCCTTGCCTTATTCCCGCAGTGCGGAGTCGGCAGAATGGGTTTTTTGCGACCGGAAGAAATAGAACAGGCCAGCCCGTCGCTCGGTCTGACGCCTGTTGAAAATACAGAAGGAAGGGACAAACATGTAAAGAACAGAAAGACTGCCAGTCCCAGCTCGGGTAGCTCGTGGTCGCTATCCACGTACCCACAAGATGTGGGCCCCTGAGCATGCTTTAATAATTTTGATTAAAATTCATAAATCAACTATTTTTTTAGATGGATTTTAAAAACGTATATTCTCATTTTTTCATTGAAATTGTTTGAAGCACACTTTACTCTGGCACTTCATAGGAAAAATAGGAGAAATGGTTGCAATGGTAACAAAACAAATATTTTACCAAATTTTTATATGAGGCCATCAGCGCCAGAGCGGCATAACCCACTTTCGGGTTCTGGCACTGATGTTCGTTCTGGCACTGATGGCCTCATATAAGAATTTTACATCTTGAATTTTAATATATCGGCGGAAACTAAACAAATGTCGACACAAAAAATCTGGTGTGATAAGCACAGAACATAACTTTCGATTACCGAAGGTAAGAGAAAGTTGTGTACTGTGCGACCAGTCACACCAGATTTTTGTGATAGCAATAATTTTACTTTCACTATTATAAAAAATGTATAATTATTATTATGTCATGTTTGTATACTAGTAGTTTAACTAGTATAATCGTAAAGCATGTTTTTGATCATTCTCTTTGAGCTTTAGATTTCTGGTTGAAGTAATAGTTGTAATTATGCTACCTTAGTCTCTTGGCCTCCTCTCTCTCTCTCTCTCTCTCTAGAGAGAAATCCCAGTTTTAGCCACTGATTAGAAATTTAGCTGATATTACACATGTGCCTTCTAAATTATAAACATGTTCGTAAGCCATATACAAAGGAAAGGTCAAATATTTAAAGAGACCTCATTTTAGCAAAAACGATAAAGAAATTTTAATATAAATAGAAAAAGAAATTATTAAAGGGGTTGGCAGAAATAACAACAACCATTACGATAATATTTGTGAAGAATTGCTAAGCGCATTTCAGGTTGGGTGGTCGCCGAAAAACAGGATCCTATATGCACCAGGTAATAATTATTAATGCCTAAATCTAAATAACTCCCTAATTCGATTGTTTGGTAAAATTAAGTTGACTCCTAGAAGAAGGAGATTCCTATTCAATTCAAAAGGTAATAAGTAATCCGACTCAAAGCAGATTAAATCAATAAAATAAGTAGAATTTGTATTGTACTAGTTAAGGATCCTGGAGTGAAATTTAGGGGAAAGTGATCGATTTCATACACATAACTACAAATGAGCAAGTTAAGCCACATAAATTATGTAGCAATAAATTCCATTTTAGGAGACAGGAAGAGGCAATTGCCTGCCTGAATCGGCCTCCCTATGGATTTGCTCCTTACAGATGGATACACGATCCAAGTGGCCTTAGGGCATTCAAAGATAGAAAATTAATGTGCTAAGACCTCTTTGGAGGATCAGACGAAGTCTAAATGGCCTCAGATGCCGAAAAATAAAAAGAAAACTCTTTGGCGTCTCAGCTCTTACTCATCAGAAATTTCGACTGTTGACGAATAAATTTCATTTAAATTTCCGTTATATACAGCTATATATCAATTAATCAATAATTAAATAAATTTTAGTCAGTAAAAAAAGGACTGTTAATGTGTCTGTGAACAAAATATCTCAGGAACGAAAAGAGTCAGGAAGGTGAAGTTTTATATTTAAGTTAGGCACCCCCATGGGACGTGACACGAAGCTTTTGAAACAAAATTAGCCAAAGAGTACGAGTACTTTACTGATGAACTTTTTTAGTTTTTTTCGATTTTCTCATAAATTCGCTCCAACGAATTTTATTAAAATTCAAAAATCTATTATTTTTTAGATGTCTCTTTAAAATGTATATTCTCATTTTGCTATTGGAATCTTCTGAAGACCACTTTACTCTTGTACTCCATAGAAAAGATAGGAGAAATGGTTGCCATGGTAACAAAATATAAATATTTTCCCATACTTATAAATTTTCGGTCTTGAAAATTGAACTGTCGTAAACTAAATACATGTCAACACAAAAAATCTGGTGTGACACAACTTTTGATTACCGAAGGTGAGAGAAAGTTGTGTGCTGTGCGACCATCACACCAGATTTTTATATTGTATTCATATTCCTCCATAGCACAAGTGGTAGAATTGTTGCCGCACTTGGGAGTCTTGAGTGGGCTTTCCGTCCAAAGCGGGAAAAATTATTTCAATTGAAATGGCTACCAATCAATTGAAATAAATAGGGATGGTGTCTAAATGGGCTAAGATGCCGAAAAAGACCTTAAAACAAATTCAAAAACAACTATTGTACTCGTATCTGATGATCACATACTTAAAAATATCTTTTACAAATCTAGAAAAAATTTCAGTATTTAGAATTGCAGTTTCATGACGGAATAGTTTTTGATTAGACAATTATCATTAGGAAAGTTCCATTTAAATATGTAAATAGCTGTAAGCTTTAATTGCTAAGCAAGCTTAGTAGTATAATTTTCAGACCCTATTGCATCAAGAATTGTTGTCTCCCTTTTGAATGGATCAGAGATGCTAAGCAGGAATTTATTCGAGTGGGAGAGAATGAATTGGTTGCCAGTAACAAGTATTATGGTCTGTGAAGTGCTTTGTTTATTTATATTCTATTTTCGGAATGAAATCCTTGCAAAATAATAAATCCAAGTACATAGTTTTAACATGGTTCAGTTGAGCAGAGATCAAATATTCTAAAAAGATATTCAATCTCATCTGGAGAGTTTTTCAAATATATATATATTTTTTTTTCCATTAAATTCTTTTCCAATACATGAAAATGGAACATTCAGTTCAAGTGTGAATGAATATTTATTTCGTATATAAATCTTTAAAAATTGCACGCCATTTTCGAATTATTTAAAATTTATTTTCATAATATTAATCAATTGGATTGGAATGAAGAGAAGAAAGAAAGAATGCGAGTTTTTTTTTAATCAATTTTACAAAAAAAAGCACCTATTTCGAATTTCCAAAGCTATAAATTTCTTTTATAAGCTCTTTTTTTTAATTTTTTACTTTCTTTTACCTATAACAGTATAAATTCTTCTCAAAAATTCAATGTCAAGATTTTGGTGAAAATACACGTCCCCTCACAGCAGTATGTGTCAGTGAACAAAATATCTCTAGAACTAAAAGAGCTAGGAGGTCGAAATTAGATATTTAAATTAGGTATCTCCATGACATGTAACACGAACCCTTTGAACAAAATCGGCCAAAAAGTACTAGTACTGATGTACTTTTTCAGTTTTTTTTTTTTTTTAATTTTTTCAAAATTCGCTCCAACAATTTCGATTACAATTCAAAAATTTTATTTATTTTTCATATGCTCTTTAAAATATATATTTCCATTTTTCCTTCAAAATTGTTGAAACATAATTTACTCTTGTACTTAATAGGAAAAAAATAGGAGTCAGTGGTAAAAAAATATAAATAATTATTTTTCCATATTTATAAATTTTATATCTTGAATTCTAATGCACTGTACTGTCTAAAACTAAGTAGACTATATGTGGACACAATAAATGTGGTGTGAAAGCACAGAACGCATCTTTTAATTACCGAGGGTAAGAGAAGGTTATATGTTGAGCGACCAGTTATACCAGATTTTTACAAGTTTTGTAATTTGCTGGCTTGTTAAAAAGCCCAAATATTATTCTATTCTTTTTTAAGCACAGTAACTATATCCCTCCAAGGCGTACCTTCTGGTAAAAATTGTCCTTTAGCTCTTGACTAAATAATCTACTAGTTCATTGTTAGGATTCCCGGAATACGCGCTTTAACCTTTTCCTTTTATTAATGGCAGAAAATACCTTTTTATTGTTTGTAAAATTTAAGAATTTTTTTTTTCTTTCGAGATAAGCCATTATATTTTTCTTCAGCTGGTATTAGATTAGAGTGCTTTCTCTTTGAAAAGAGAAAATACGTAGAACGAACTGAACGCCTTAAGCCATAACGAAGGGTCAGACTGAATAAGGAATTCAATGGCTTTTGGTCGGTCCCCTCGGCACCCAGTCCCCCGAGAACCTCCTTTTGGGTGACATTCTAGGCACAACGATTTATTTCTTCATTGCTTTTATAGCCATTCCCGCACAAATTCAATTATACACACACGCATATTATATTAGATTTGTTCCTTCTTGCAACTATTTGTTGTTTACTGTCTAGAATTTTAATCGGAAGATAAATTTTCTTAAATTTATTTCTTTTGAATTCTAGTGAATTTATTTTAACAAAATAAATTTTTTTAAACAAAATTTTAAAAGGACTAGGAAATGGGCAGCCGACAAAGGGGAGGGATTTTGAGTTCTAACCTAAATCTCTAATAGCGATGAAAAGTGGCTCTAGTCTTTAAAATGGACATAGAAGTAGCAGAAATAAAAAACTTTTATTTAATCATTAATAGTCGACGTTTCGGTCGCTAATCACGACCTTCATCAGGACAATTAATTGTTAAAATACATGGCGTAGAGTATTATTTTTGATTGTCTTTGTCAATTATACAATATATATTTAACGACTAATATGTATTATAATAAGGGACCTGCTCGCGTGGGACTTCTTGCATTCAATCATTTTAAATCGTTAAAAATATATTGTATAATTGACAATGACAATCAAAAATATACTCTACATCTTGTATTTTAACAATTAATTGTCCTGATGAATGTCGTGATTATCGAACGAAACGTTGACAATTAATAATTAAATAAAAGTTTTTTATTTAATTTCCTTGGCCGCTACGTCTCCTATATTCAAGAGCGGATACAGAGGGGGGGGTAAAGAGGGTAATTACCCCCCCCCCTCCCGAGATATATAAAAATACTTTTTTCGGAAAAAAATTTATTTTTAATGTAAAATTTTAAAATTAATAGTTAAAAATTTGATTTGTATTTATATTCCGGCAAACAAGTACAGAATGCGCTTTTAAATTACCGAAATTAAGAAAAAATTGTGTGCTGTGCGACTAGTCACACCAGATTACCCCCTCCTCCCCCAGAAACACCTCTGGATCCGCCACTACCTATATCCAATCTAAATCTCTAATTAAAACTATTCTCTGTCCGCAAATGTGCTGGAATTTAAAGTACCCTCTGAAGAAAAAAATTTCACTAAAATATTTTTAAATATTATTTTGGAGAAAAGTCAAAAAATAAAAAAGTGACGCCCTTCTGATGCAACCAAAAAGAGGAGCAGACTGGCCCATCGTCTGGCCTGACGCCAGGAGAAGGCTGACACAAAGAGATCAGAAGAAATATCAGGCTTATTAGTATAGGCAGAGTCCTGGGGTACGGTGAGCCTCTCGACGGCCCTGACAGTTATCAAGAAAATTTATTTAATTCCTGTTCGATGTTTCTATCACATTTCGCAACTTTCTTCAAGATCTTGGAACGCGTTATTTGAGTGATTTTTAAAAAGTTTTATAAATGAGTTCAAATACTCAAAGCGTTTGAAGAAGGTTCCAACTTTCGACCGAAGCGTCAATTATTTTCCGCATTATTTAAGAACGTCTTGTATTAGGAGTTGATTCTAATTTAAAATACATCATTTTTCTTCTTTTTTTATCGATATAAAAAGCATTTAAATTGAATTTGTTTGGCCAATTAAACAACATTTTAAAAATTAATCGGTGTATAAAAATTCCTTGTCGGATATTGTTTTCGCCATGCGATCAAAGCAAACTTTTTTGTGCGATGAGTGGGAGACATTCCAGCGTTAATAGAGAGTGAAAAAAACCGACATGTCTTTTGAATTTAATGAAATTCCATAAGCAAAAATTAAAGCGGGGAGCTGAGTGTCTGCCTCTACGTGCACGAAACTATATCTGTTGTTCTTTAAGAATTTCCTAGATAGGCATTTTTTTTTTTTTTTTTTTTAATTTTCACCTAGAGAGAGAGCAACATTTATAAAATGAGTAACTCGCCCTTTTGCTTGCTTTTCCATCACCTCCAGTAATTTGACACTTTACAGATATTTAGCGGAAGAGCCCGAGTCAGTGATGAGGCGGTTTGTTGAACGTGATGGATTTTTCTCTTTTTGTTTCGTTTTAGACTGACTGGGGCTGGGGTGTTCGCGAACTCATGATTTTAATTAGGGGTTTGTTCTTCCGTATAAAAGCAAGTCACACAGTATGTATATAAATACAATTTCCGAGGGTTTATCTAAATGGAATTTTGAAATTAAATTTTACTCAAAATAAATAAATTTATTCTCTAGTTATAAGACGTAATATTTTTTAATGTCTGAAAAGAAAAGAAATTCTATAAGCAAAACAGGATGATTCATAAAGCACGCCATTTTATAAACCGAGATTTTTTTTGTTTAGAGATATTCTTCCAAATAATGTTCATAATATGTTTGAAGTTAATGAAATTAACGAAGAATATAGAACTCTCAACTGGTTGCACATAATTTTAAATTACAGTAGATTTATTAATATTTTTCTTAATGCTGATTAGAAGTTTCAGTTCCAGCATCATCAATTCTGAATTTTCTATTTCCCTCTAAATAATTCAGATTTGGTTGGTGATGGTCCATGCTGGGTTGTCATATGAAATTCCTGCGCTAAAAAGAATATTTCCTTTAAAATCACTTGCTACCAAAAGACAATAGGTCATTTTGCAGATTTTTGGTGAAAAATATTATAGATATTTATTAACTCACAAATAGCCTGCGGACCTGACCTAAGAGAAGTGAGATTGTTGTGTTTAAGTTAGGACAAACTGTGTTGAACCTCGGATGATCGGGGAATCAGCGTGTGGAAAGTCCCCCGGTAGCATAGGTATAAGTCAATTAATTAAATAGGCCTAGGCTAATATACTGTATAATTTCATAATCCTAAATGGCTTCAGCAGCCGAGAAAGTAAATTAAAAAAAATAAAATAAAATATATAACCTCGGAAGATTAAAAGGCTGAACTACAGCAGGAAGAAATTGTTCAGAATACTAACAAATATTCAAAAAAAGCAAAGCAACTGCATCAGTAGTTGAGTGTGAACAAGTTGATCATTTGAGTTTAAAAGTTAAAATGTAGTTAGGTATTTTTATGAAAAAAACTCCATCACAAAAACGATAATCTTCTTCTTATTCTTTCTTTGCTTTTATTATTCCCGCGGTGCGGGGTCGGCGGTAAAGGGGGCGAAGGAATGTTTTTTTTGCGACCGGAAGAAATAGAACAGGCCGGCCCGTCGCACGTCTGACGACTGTTGAAAATATAGAAGGAAAAGACAGACATACAAAGAGCAGAAAAACTAACTGACTCGGGCAGCTCGTGGCCGCCTTCCACGTACCCACAAGATGTGGGCCCCTGAGCGAAGCAAAGATGTTCCTACTCTGGGTTAATCAGAATCTCTTAACCAATTACGAAATGTTCAATTGATCACCCATTATCACAAAAAAAAACCATTAGTATTCTTTATCATTAGAGAGAGAAAAATATGATATACTGTAAATAAACAATACTATAATTATTTCAAAAGAGAGATGTCCAAATTAAATTTTTTACACCTAATATGTTTTGACATGATATGTTTTGTGAAAATACAATTTTAATTTAATCAATATACTCGCTAATGCAAATATAATGAAGTTCATCTACCTCAGAATATGATATTGATCTCGACTAGTGCGATTCAGGAGTGGAGAGTAAGATAAATAATAAAACCTACGGAAGGCTCGAAGGAATCGGATCTAATTAATTCAATGGACGAATTCCCTCCGGTTTTAGAGAATAATGGCATCGGCTATAAAATATTTTTCAAAATTGAATTTAATGAGAAGCATGTCCGTTCATCGAATAAATTTAATGATCCATCCATCGGAACCCAAGTGGGCGAAGAGTGGGGGAATTGGCTTCATTAGAATTATAATATTAAAGGGGATCAGAAATGAGTTTTCTTTTGTAGAAAATAATGTTATTGATACCATGTTTAGAAAAATGAGTCATGTCACAAACCCAAGAAATTTTATAAAACTTATGGAGAAACAACGTGCAAAAATAAAGGGAAATGACGAGATCAGTAAAATTTATAAACAGAGAAAAATATTTATATTTTGTTACCATGGCAACTATTTCTACTATCTTTCCTATGAAGTTCAAGAGTAAAGTGTGCTTCAAACAATTTTGAGAGCAAAATGAGAATAAACATTTTAAAGAGCATCTAAAAAATAATTGATTTTTGAATTTTAATCAAAATTGTTAGAGCGAATTTTGAGAAAATCAAAAAAAAACTGAAAAAGTACATCAGTAAAGTACTAGCACTTTTTGGCCGATTTTGATTAAAATCTTATTTTCACGTTCCCGGGGGTGTGTAACTTAAATATAAAATTTCAGCCTCATAGCTCTATTCTTTCATTAACACAGACACACTGCAACCATGTCGCAAAAACCACTTTTTTTGATTCAGGGGACCTCAAAACGTGTATATCCATCAAAATCTCGACATCGAATTTTTGACATTAATCCAATACTTTCTCTCTCTATATATTAACATATATAGAGGTAAGAGATAGTAAAAAATGCCTTTGGTAGTAATACTACCCTTTCTGAGTTGCACAATGGGATGCATATCTTATTGAGTTTTTTCTTGATGAAAGGTCGGCAACTCAAAAATAATTTCAATTTGGTCGTTTCGGCTGTTCACTGCACATGATTCAGCCCTTCTCTTTAATCTAAATAATTGAAAAAAGTATTATTTAATTATAATCCTCTTATCTCTATGCCCCTTCACTGATCAATAATAATAATTTAGAACAAATATTAACAAAGCTAATAATAATAAACAAGTTCATATTAGTCAGTGATCAAAATACAATATCAATTTCAGTTGTTTACATCCTCAAAGGGCAGTAGATCAAATGGAGCCAGAGGATAAACAAAATATTAAAAGACGGGCCTAATAATTGAGTTTCTACATATGTCGCAAAGGACACTTCCCTAATTTAGAAATTTAAAAAAAATTATCAGTAGAGAGCGGAAAAAAGTCTCTTATTTTCGGTAAATAAATAAAAAAAATTTAATTTCATTAGTACAAAAATAAAAATCTGATGTGACTGGTCGCACAGGTTACAACTTTCTCTTACCTTCGGTAATTGAAAGGGTTGTGTGCTTGTCACCAGATTTTTTGCGTCGACATATATTTAGTTTCCGCCGATATATTAGAATTCAAGATGTAAAACACCCCCCCCCGTGGCCGAGTTGCTTGAATTGTTGATAAATGTCAATAATGATAGTCTTAAAGGCGGATCCCAGGGAGTCCGATGAATATTTATTTAAATCATTTGGATACCAAATGGTATAAATAAATCTGCCTGGACCCCTATTATACCGTATATAAATAATTTTGCATCCTTAAAGTCTATATGGCCTAAGATGCAGAAAAGACTAAAAAAAAAGATGTAAAATTTATAAATGGACCTGTGGCTCAGGGCTAGATTGAAATAAATTGGGACAGAGTCTAAATGGCATCAGATGACGAAAAAGACCATAAATAAATTTAAAAAAATAAATAAATAAATAAACAAATAGGAAGAATAAAATGAGCAAGCAGCTAGTTATATTTCAATTTATTAATAAACCAGGGCCGACGTTTCGGTCACATATGGGACCATCCTCAGGTCATTCACTCTCTGTCCATGGTATGATAACAACATAATTTGAGGCATTGTCATGATTAAGCTACATGCAATTGTGTATGCCCAATATAACTTGGCGAGGATTATATGTATTTTCAGACATTAACCTGGCCCTGAGGATGGCCCCATATGTGACCGAAACGTCGGCCCTGGTTTATTAATAAATTGAAATATAACTAGCTGCTTGCTTATTTTATTCTTCCTATTTGATTATCAACACTCAGCTATATACCTCCTTCAAATAAATAAACACTAAATGGCTTCATGAGCCGAAAATGCAAAATTAAATAAAAACCATATTATATTAAAAAATTTGAAAAAAGTCGGTCATAAAAGTCGCTTTTTTCAAAAAAAAGTTTCTCTGAGGCAAAAAAGCGCCAAAAAAGTCGCAATGTCGTTTTTGAAAATCTCAAATAACTTTTATTTTTGAGAGATCAGTGGAGCATATCTAAGAAAATCTGGAAAAGTCTCAAAATTGACAAAAGTCGAAAGACTTTTTTCCCGCTCTCTATTAATAAGAGAAGGTTAAATTTATTTATAAGCTTACATAAATCTCAACCTTTAGTATATGTTTTTTCTAAAAAAAAAAAAAAAAAAAAACGAAAAGTTTTTATATTTATAGAATTTGGTATTTAGTTGCGATTTACGGCTTGAACGTTTTATAACTCTTAAGCCCTCGCCTTGGAATACCCGACAGGTAGCCTCTAAATGCCCTCAATCAAAATCTTAGTAAGAAGAGAAACAGAAAAAAAAAACCTCTTTATTTATTGGATTACGTAGGCGATAATCCTTTCAACATGCATAAGAAGGAAGTTTGCAGACATTTCAATTCCTTAATAGAATTACTTTCTTCCTATTTTCAAAAGTGACTGATTTATATTGTATTTTCCTCTGAGTTTGTTATTCAGGTTATTTATTGAGTAAGTCATAAGAAAATGCGTCTAGTTTTGGAATTAAATAAATTAAAATCCATTTAGGGAATTAATTGGTACTGTATAAATAATAATCAGCTATATTACTCACTTATAGAATTTATTTAGTTATCGAAGGGCGGTTCCAAATCACTCTTATAAAGTATATCCCTTTCAATTGGAATATAGAAAAATCTTATCTTGAGTCTAGGGCGTCAATTAATATATTTCTGCGTCTTGATCATCTATTAGTCTGAATTTTAAATATTTGTTCTGCATTCTAAAAGATAATGGCGATAAATTTAATGGTATTTAATATAATAGTCAATGCACTAAAGTCAATGTATCTACAAGCCGAGAAGTTCACTAATTCGACACGTGGAGCGCTACTAATCAAGAGAGCCTGTTAGTTATGCAAACATCTTGCCAGAAGAGATACTTTTGTTGCCTATTTAATAGGGATGTTTTTTTTTAATGAGTGCATAAGGTCCTAAGACCTATAATGAATGACCAGTGGTCACATGCGGCCAGGAAGAATCTAGTTAAAAAAAAGAAGCATAAAAGGGGAACTCAACTGCGAGAATTGAGAAGATGCCTGTTCAGATTAGACTTGAACGGCTGAAGATTGTAGGTTTTAGGGAAGATAGACGCAGGCAGCTTGTTCCAATTGCAGGACAAAGGAAGATTGGAATTGACTAGTTCTGTTAGTCGTGATCTGAACAGCATAGGGATGCAGGGAAGATGCCTCTTGAGTTCCGTATATATGTTGCATTGGGTGGAATAATTGTGATTATTCAAGACTTTGATTAAAAGAGGGAAAGTTTTGTCTATCAGTCAGTCAATCAGTATTTTAAGTAAGACTACTTATAAGATTACTTAGTTTTTATTATTGTGAAATTAATGCAGAATCTCTTTGTTTGTTTGGCAGATGGTTCGCGAGTCGCCGGGCATGTCGTAGCCGGCGACTTGCCTTAACCAGGAGTTGGGCACGATGCGCGGCTCGAGCTCCGAGCTGCTGCTGGACCCTTCACAGGAGTCAAGGCAGCGCAAGCTCGCCGCTGCCCTGGCGCCACCAAGACGCGCTCCGCCGCAGCGCCGCTCTTGGCGACAGCGCCTTTGGTTCTACGCCACATCGGCGTTGGCGCTTACAGCCGTAGGTGCCGGCTCGTCGCTGCTCTTCCTGGTGCCACTTTACGTAGATGCGGCTATATCTACTCTCTCAGCTGACTTCGTATCGAAACCTGTACGCTGTATCACCACACGACGTGAAGATCTATGTGGAATCTTCAACTGTACATGGTCCTCATGCCGTGAGGGATGTACTAGTGACATGTTCGTATGCACGCATGTTTACGTCGCCTATACAACCACACCATATACACAAATCAACGGAAGTGGTTTCTCTTCCCTGGCCACCACACCGCCATCCGATAATTTCACTGACGAGGCGGTACTCTATGTGAATATCAAGGGTTGTGGGTATCCCCCGAATGTGGATTGTCGCAATTGGACCGAGTTCTATGGCGAAGTGGGTCGTGAATATCCCTGTTATTATTCACGTCAGAATCGTACTGTGGTCTTATCACATTATGAACGAGCAGAACATATTTCGGTGATTGTGCACTTCTTTGCCGTGCCATTTGTGGTCACACTGGCCACGTCCGTGGTATTGTGCGTCATGTACTGCGACTGTCGATGCAACAACGAACATGGCCGACACCGACATCGACATGCACATTCTGCGATGGCGCACGACTACAGGTACACACGCCTCCATGCCTCTAGGTCAGACATCTTACTGCTTGTTATTGGCACTTAACCACCCAATTTCCTTTTCTTTTTGGGTGGCGGAGCCTCATTAGTACATGAGGGCGCACTTTTTAACGACACTGGCTGTTTTTCTCTTTTTTTTTTTTTGATTGTTATTATGGCCGCTAATCATTCATCCTCAAAGAGATTCCTTTGAATTATTTATTAAGTAATTATATTTTGTCACTTTGTTTACCATATTTCTAATCAACAAAAACTTGGTTAAAATGGGGATCAAAAGATTCAAGAGGGATGATAATTACGACGATGCAATGCCAAAGATAATAGACAAATTTGTTATCATTTCAAAATAGCTTTCTTAAAATAATTGATAAAAAATACTTATTATTTATAGTCGAGGAATCTTAGAAACTAAACATCAATTTAACAAACTCAGGGCCGCCGCGTGGGGGTGGCAAAATTGTTCACCGCACAAGGGCGCCTGGGCCAGGGGGGGGTCGCAAAAATTTATAGTACTTAGAGATTTTTTTTAATTTAATGGTACTTAAATAAAAGCAGTGCCGATGGCCAAGGGCTAAAGGCTGATAATTTTAAAGCTTTTCAGTTCGGAATTCAAATATAGTATTCAAAATTTGAACAAATTTAGAATACTCTGTTGATTTTCACATTAATTTGCAACGCTTTATAAGAGTGCGACAGAACCCCATAAAGGGGCGCCAAATTTCAATTTGAACAAGGGCACCTAGAACTACACTGAAAAAAAAATATGAATTTTCAATCGTTTTTCATAGTTAGTTAGAAATATTTATTCATTATTAGCTTTACATATCGTTTTCCACTTAGGGAAAATATGCTTTACAAATTTGATACAATTTTTGTTTAGACGCTTTAATCGTTTTTCATATACTGTCGTGCTTGAATTTTAATATACCCGGGTTGTAAAATCAAATTCATATACTAGTTTATTAAGTAAAAAAAAAGCTTAAAAAGTATGATATTCTTAACAAAGTAAATAATCGAGATGGTAAAGGCGTCGTAAATAGAAAAAATAAATAAAAATAGAAATTCAATTAGAAAGGAGGAAAATTATGTTTTTTTTTCTCAAATTCAAGAAGCAAAATAAATATTAAATGCGTGCTCCATACTTGAATAATTTTATTTTACTTTTCAAAAAATTGATTATTTTTCTGATTATCTCTAATTTTTCTTCTAATTGGCCTTTTAACCTCATTTAAAGCATACACTATAAATGAATAATATTGCATGTAGATAATAATTCCATGATTAACTTGATCAAAAAATATATAGAGAGATATATTCGACTCTTAATTTATATAATTTTTAAATTAATCGAAGAATTCAATTGAATTTTTAAATGAAAAAAAAATATCAGCAAATTTTTTTTATCTTATTATATGTCCAATAAATATAATAAGTATTTATTGGATTTTAAATTCTAGCTTAATTAGATCTCCCCTGGGGAAGTTTTTTGGTGCTTCGACAGGGATTAATATTCCCTAAGATTGGGCCCAGAGATAAAAGAGAAGGAGGGAGATCGATTCTTAAGAAGAAAATTAAATTTGCCAAAGTGTCGGCTCGTAAAAGTCCAACGTCCCTCGGGAACAAGGGATCGGCCCTTTGCCTTCGCCCACTAATCCCATTTTTAATTTAAATTCCTTCCTTCCTTTAATTTCAAATATGAAAACCTTTTTTTTTTCTTTTTTATTAAGATAAAGTCATAAAAAAACGAATAAATATATTTAAAATATCCTTTTTTCATAATAAATGAATATTATAGTCTTTATTAAATATAAATAAAATTATTTAGTATATGAGAGGTTTCACTTGTAAGTTGTAAGTGAAAGAAATATTGAATTTCTAACTCGATATATTTCTGGCTATTAACCCATCTTCAGGAGTACATGTGACGGAGTGAATAAAAGAATAGATGCTACCAAGCAGACTTGGATGAGAGTGGGGGGGGAGGAGTTGGGGATGTTTGCTTGAGACTAGGGTTGCCTATGGAGCAAGAAAACATCCCCAACTCCTCCCCCCACTCCCATCCAAGCCTGCTTGGTAGCATCTATTCTTTTATTCACTCAGTCACATGTACTCCTGAAGATGGGTTAATATCCCGAAATATATCGAGTTAGAAATTCAATATTTCTTTCATTTACAATTTAGTGAAACCTCACATATACTAAATAATTTTATTTATAAATATGTTTCACGGAAAACCTACACCACTTTCCCTCCAAACTATTTATTAAATATATAAAATAAAAGTGGAAAGTTTTAGAAATAAGTACCATAATTGGCAAAAGTCTTGACAGCCTCTATAGGTCTGGTCAGGGTGTAATGAGACAATGAAATTACACTTTGTTGGTAATTTTATAAATTTCTTCAATTTTTTTTTAAACACTTTTTTCACACTCACACACACATACACACAGTCTTCTCGGCAACTCAGGCCATATAAGACTTTAAACGATACTTGTATTTAATAATATATATATCGGAGGTCCATGCATATTTATTTAAACCATTTGTTACCCAAATGGCTTAAATAAAATCATCGGGCTGTCTGGGATCCGAACCCGCGACCCTTGGTATACAAGTCCAACAAGCTACCAACTACACCAAGGCTCGAGGGCTTTTTTCAATTTTTATTTCATTAATTTAGTTTTTGATATTTTTTTTTTTTTAATTTACTTTTATAAATTCAATTTCGTCAATAATAAATTTTGCCCTTTTTACTAATTGAAACCTATTTAATTGATTACATTGTGTAAATAGTTACAGTGTAATTTCATCATGACAAATATTTAAATGGATAGAAATGAAAACAAGAGAAATTTTCTACTAGCTATTATTTCAAAAATTTTAATCCAAATCATAAAACGGGCCAATGTAAATGAATATAATGTAATAAAGAGAAAATGAACGTATAAAATAATGAAGAGGGGAATGCACAAAGGCCTTAGGGGGGGGATCTTTTTAACCCTCGGACAATTTAAGGAATTTTCGAACACGGTTTTTTTTTTTTAATGAATAGAAATCATTTAAATTTATTGTATAAACATATTAAAAAACTAAATAATCAAAAGAATTCAATGCACTCAAGCTTGATATAGAGGTTAGCGTGCTAACCTTCGCGGGTTTGGACCCCAAGCAGCCCGAAGATTTTATTTAAGCCATTTGGATACCAAACATAAAATTTGGAAACCACTAACCTAAACAAATTTAAAAAAAAAAAAAGAAAAATTGCTTAAAATACTTGATATTTGGGATACAAATTTGGATGCCTTTCGCACTTGCCCTTAATAATATTTAAAACAATTACAAACATTTTTTTAATTAAAAAGACAATAAAAGAGAAGTTGCACCACTTCTTTCTTTTACAGGCTTTCCCAGGGCAAACTAATTTCATCCCAAATAAAGATTTTTTTAGAGTCTATAAAAAATAAGATTCAAAATGACGTTAAAAGGAATCTCTTTTTTTTTATTTAGAAAATGTCAATACAACGATGTAATAAAAAACAGAGGTGAGCTTAATCAATCAAAATCTTTTTTTTCTCGTAGTTAAAAATAATTTAACAAACATATTGACTGTTTGTTGAATTTTTTCCACCTAATTATTCATCTCCTATCTTGCGGCCATCACAATTTTTTTTTTGTTTGAATTTGAAACACTTTCTTTTATGCTTTGACTCTTTTTCAAATAAATAAATCCAAATAAAATTCAAGTGCACCCTCTGAATGAGGTTCCGCTATCTTTTTTCTCTCTCGATTTGATTTTTCCTGTTTCGTGTCAGATGGAGAGTTGGAAAAAAAAAAAGAATTCTGAAGACAAGAGGCTGTTATTAAAATAAATTTCAATATCTTCGCATTTTTGGACTTGTCAATCTCTCTTCTTAAATTAAAAAAATAAATACATTTTTTCCAGCTTTTTGACACTATTATTTTTCATTGAAAAAAAAATACGATTTTTTTATCAATGAAAATTTAAATTTTTTTCACTCCTTAATTAAGAATTTTTCTCTCTTAGAGCACTCTTTTTTAGCATCATTTCACCATCATTTTAGGGCTGATGTCTTTAGAATTAGGAATGAAGCGAGCATGGTAAAAAAAAAAATTAATAAAAAATCATTTAAATAGTTTAATGAAATTATATTAGAAATGCCTTTATAGTGAAAATATATTACGTAAAATTTGAGAGGAGTTAAATTAATTTGGAAACCTCAATAGCCACTAGTGTCAGATCAATGACGTCATCAGCCTTTGCAAATACTCCAGATATCTTGGAGGTCTACACTTTGAAATGATCGTCCCCGATAATGAATGTTAGCTTAGGACGCTTTTGAGAAATAAATAAATGGGATAGAGAAACTTAAAAGGATCTTAAGCATATAGAGTTTTATGTTGTAATATTATGTATCCAATTTTATGTATTTAATAAATTTTCTCTAATACTTGTTTTTCCAGTTTTAGATATTGTGTTTTGAAGAAATTTTGAATACAATTTTAAAACTTTTGTTAGAGTTAATAGAAACGGTGTTAAAGATTGTTTTTCTTTTAGTTAAAAAAATTAATAAAAATTTATTATCCCTCACTAAATGTATTTTGAAGTTTGCTTGTATCTGGATTCAGATGGATTGAATAAAAAATTATTAAAAAAAAATTTTTATTTTTATTTTAACCAGGACGTCATGGCCATGACGACTGGTTTGGGCAAATTTTCAGTTTCGGTCACCATATGTGACCATCATCAGGCCTAAAAATTAAGATACTCGTACATACATTTAAAGAACTTAAGACTTAAACAAAATCAATCTGATTTTAAATTACAATCTTACAATCTGTTACATAAATTCTTTTATCTTAAATTATTTTGAATATTTTTTTTACTTTTTCAAAAAACAAAATTTTATCTTTCTTTTTTCTATTTTTATCTATCTTTTACACATATACCTTTTTCCTCATCCCTCATGTATGCTCAAGATCAGATTGATTTTGTTTAAGCCTTAAGTTTTCATACAGTCTTTTCGGCAACTTAGGCCATTTAAGACTTTTATGATAACCGTTATTTAAGAACAATATATATATTTGGGGTCCAGGCATTTCTATTTAAGTCATTTGGTATCCAAATGCCTTAAATAAAATTATCGGACTGCCTGGGGTCCGAACCCGCGACGTTCGGTATAGAAGGTAGACACACTACCAATAAGCCTTAAGTTCTTTAAAATGTATGTACGAGTATCTTAATTTTTAGGCCTGATGATGGTCATATATGGTGACCGAAACTGAGAAATTTGCCCAAACTAGTCGTAGTCGTCATGGTTAGAATTCCTAAAAAAAATAAAAAAATTTTTTTAAAAAGAATTTTTTATTTAGATATAAGGTTGAGGTGGCTGTAGATATAGTTGAACAGGACCAAAGGAGTTGGCAGCCAATAAGTGAGCCTCTAAATTAAATAAAAACTCTCAAGTTAGAAATACTTGTGAAAAATGATATTAAAATCGCTTTCAAGAATTTTTTATTGTAATTCATTCAATCCATCTGAATCCAGATACAAGTAAACTTAATACATTTAGTGAGTTATATAATCTTGTACATCTTTAAAGTCAAATTTATTATCCAACTGTGAATTAAGGTGGAGCGAAAATTTATTTTCATTTTTTTGTTAATCGAAAACGCTTAAAATTGTAGCATTTTTCTTTAAGCTAAAAGACGAATTTCATAAAAATTTCAGGATGTTCGGTATAATATGCAATAGATTCAAGTGTTTTTTGAAAAATTATAAATTTTCGCTCCACTTTCCAGTTAATTAAAAGAAAAACTGTTTTCGACAATGGTAAGTTGGTATATTATTTGTAACCATGAATTGCAAAAATTAATTCGTTTTTAATGCTGAAAGATAGGCAACCAAAAAGGCCATTTCCTAGTTTTTGCTCAATTGGTGTGCGTTCAGCCTTATATTCTGGACTCTCAGAATTTCCTTATAAGCATTGAAGATGATTCCTGTAGAGATACTGAAATAGTTGCATTAAATTGAAGGCGAGGCTGGTTTTATTCTCCTTATCTTCCTAGAGAATGATTTTATGCAATCAATCAGACTGAAAATATAAGAAATGATATTAAAATCGCTTTCAATTCATTTTAATTAATATTAATAATTCGAAACTTAGCTTAGTATAAATTTTAAACATGTTTTTCCATAAAATAACACTTTTAGTTTCAATATCTTTCCTCTCTTGATTCTTTTGACGGATTTCGTTATCTCTAGAGATATAAAAGAATTCAATTTTAGGAGTCATATATCTTTAGAGTATAATTTATAGTGTGAATATAAAATATCAAGCCAAAAACAAATGATATCTGATATTGTCTTCTTTTTTTTGCCATTAACATTTGTCTTAATGATGAAAATAATATACGCTATTATTTTAACGTTTTTAAAGGGCGATTCAAATATTTAATAAATTAGTGTTGAGAAGAGTCATATTATTATTATAACGAAGGAATAAATATAGATTAGGCTAAATTAGAAATATTTGTTTATAAACCACATAATAATATTATGAGTTTTTATCTAATTAACGATCAATAATATATTATCATAATATTATATATTCATTTTCTGCTAAAAATAACACAATAAAGCCGCAGTTATTGCATAGAGTGAATGACGTATACATGGCATTGATTGAGTCTTAATGGGTATTGTGTGTGTCGGGGGGGGGGGGGGGGGGTTTATTTTTAATTCCAACTCCCCTCCCCCCCTCCCCACGCATACTTGTTAAACTCTATATAATTTTAACTATTCGAATCTCGTATAGAAGAGGAAATTCCTCTATTGATTTCCAATACAAGTCGACGAGAGCTTTTGTTTTCGATTTGGCCCAAAACCTTCACAAAGAAGAGACAAAATTTGTTTGTAATATTTGGACCGTTTATTTTGAAAGTGGTGTAAGTCCAATTTTTAAAAAATCTGAGATACCACATAATTCATGCTTAATTTAATGTAAATTTTCTATGTATAACTAACTAGTGACAAATTCCTTAAAAAATTCCCATGTTTTGTACAATTGAAATTTGGTCGGTAAAAGAAGTTGCATAATCGTTGATTATGATAGTGGTGTAAGTCCAATTTGAGCTAGGTAGCTTAGCAGATGATTGCCTGTTATTGTGCATTATTGTTTATAAACTTGTTAAGAATTACTAGCAGAGGCGTCATTTGTGGAGGGAAGGGTATTTGCCCCTCCCCTCCTCTCCTCCCTAGGTATTATTCCACGTAAATAAAATATATCTACGAAACTGTACAAAATTAAAAAATTAATTTAATTAAATACCATTTGGCCAAATTTGAGATACCTATTTGTAAGAAAATTGAAGTGAGAAATTGAAAAAAAAAGTTTACCCCCCCCCCCCCCCCTAATAAAAAGTTGAAAAAGTTGAAATGGTTACGAGATTAGGTTACTTATTAATATAAAGAAATCAAGTAGTTATGATCTTAAATACCTCTGGTGCATCATGAATGTTTCAAAACACGTCCCTATGCAGAGCATAAGTAAATATTATGCTACTAATATCTTGTAATTTTAACAATGTTATTAACGTCTAAAATTAAAAATACTACTTCTATTTTATATCGTGTCATTATTTGTAAACAAAATTGCAATAATATGAAGCATATTTTAAGTGATAGTTGATTTTTCAAAATTGAAATTCAACGATCTTTACAGTTGGTTAATTTTGAAAGTGGTGTAAGTCCATTTGCAGTAATGTAATTATATAATAGTTTCGTCAAATTCGCCTAAAACAAATTTATATAACTAAATTAGATATTGATAAAGAAGTAGAAACATTCACCGACTTCATATCATTTGTCTAGATTTTTAAATTAACAGATATGTAAACCTTTCATTTTCTCGAAACAATAGAAAATGGACTTACACCACTTTCAAAATAAACGGTCCATTTATAATATGTAAACTCTAGGAGGGACAAATATTTTGTTCATATATAACCTATAATTTTTATTATATATTCAGAAACTAGACTTCCATCCCAAGTAAATGATAAACATTGGACCATTAGGGGGCTCTAGAAGGGGGGGGGCAATATTTTTTTCTTGAATAGTGTAGTGGGTGGGCAAAGTTGTGAGCTCGGCTTAGTCCGACCCTTTATTTTTTTAATTGGGTAATCGCCTGCAATATTAGCTTACAGTATAGAGTATTATAAAAAAAAATTAATTAAAATAAATAAGTAAATTTAACTGGGTATTAACTTATAATTAGGAATAGACCGAATATTCGGTTACGGTTTCGGCGAAAAAGTAGCCGAAACCTGAGTCTGAAAAGATGGGATGAGACTCGCATGCAAAAAAAAAAAGGTCAAATGATTTGCACTTGAGAGAAAAAATTTTCCGCAGGGCGGAAAAAATTTCAAAAAAAAAAAAGGTAAAATGATATGAATTTTTTTTTTTAGGAAATACTAGTTTCGGTTTCTGTTGCGGTATAAAGGTGCATGCTTTTATATGTTTACGATATCGATTCATAAATAATTAATTGCTCCGCTAGAGTCAAGAGGGTTAATTGGCCTCAGGAAATTTTAAATAAAATCACGAAAAAAAATTTTCTAATGAATTATTTTAAGAAAGGTCGCGACTGGCATCCGAAAAGTCGACAAAAATGAAACAAATCCAATTTTATTCCTTACTGCTACACTATTTTGCAAGTAGAGTAAAGTCAACTTCATATTTTTATAGAGGAAATAAAATAGTGTCGAAAGAAAGTGACAAAAGAAATGCGAATCTTTGTTCGGGCAACTCGTAGTCGGCATCCAATCATTTCCGAAATGTGAGTCCCCAAACTACATTTAAGATTTATATGCTGTAACAATCCAAAAAATTTTGAGAAAAATACAATTTTTAAACCAAAACGTAACATTTATCTGAAAAAATTTTCGCTTCTGTTTTTGGTTTATTAACATTAGAAACCACAAAAAATTTTGCGTTGCTGTTGCAGGCTTGTTACAGAATATAAATTCTAATCCTAATAATAACAAAAGCTATGAACAAAGAATAACACCTCTAATTTTTAAATAGAATAAATAGCATTTAAATTCATTCTCTCATTCTTCTTCTTTTTTTTCTTTTTCCTATTCAAATTTAATATGGATTTAGCTCTGAATTGTAAAGCTATTCAACTTTGGAGAGGATGATGAATCTTAAATAGCCATATTTGAAAGTTTTAGGGGAGAGCACAAGCAGCAGCATCCAATTAACATACTACAATACTGTTAATGTCAAATACAAATTGTTGCCTTAATACCCTTCATTGTTCTCATTCATTTTCTGACATAAAAGGATTATTAGAATTCCTCAAAAGCTGCGCTCAAGCAATTTTTTTTTTTTTTTTTTAATAAAAATTTCTTTATTGCACATTTTTACATTTACAATTCTTAAGCACACACTTTGGTAATAAATTATAACTGAAAGTTATATATTATTATCATCTCTCATCTGATAAAAGTTAATTTTACTCTCGCCCCATTCTTCGCTCAAGTATATAATCATTATTTTAAATATGAGAAGAGCAAGAGAGGTGATAAGCCGAAAGATTAAAATTTTTATATTATTTAAAGAAAATTAAATTGAAAGTTTTTATATGTAGGAGGAGGAATATTATAGTATACTTTTCTTTTTTACTTTCTCTCACCTAATATCTAATATATAGAGAGAAAGTACTATTGTGATCATGTCAAAAATTCAATGTCGAGATTTTGATGGAATTTTTGAGGTCCCCTGAGTCCAAAAGTCTGTGTTTAACGATTTTAAGCATGAAAGAACTGGGCTACTAGTTTAAAATTTAGGGTTAAGTACTCTACCGGATAGTTAAAATAACCATTTTAACAAAATCGGCTAAAGTACTAGTACTTTATTGAAGTATTTTTTTTTTTTTTCGATTTTCTCAAAATTGGTTTTAAGGATTTTGATTAAAATTTATAAATAATCTATTTTTTAGATGGCGAGCCTCCCTAGGCTAGGCGCAAAGCTCCCCTAAGGCGAGCGGCGCGGCTAGTTATTTTAATTGTTTTAAGTGTTAAAATTGTTATGTTTTTTTAAAATAATTAGGCCCTACTTATCGAGTATGTTATCACGTTCTGCCTTTTTATCAAATTTAAATAGATTTTTTAAAATGATTTTATGCATATGATGTTTTGGGAACTTTATGTATAGAAAAAAAAAACAGTCCCCTGGGTTCAGTTCCCTGTCAATTTAAGATGTCTTTACTAATACATATTATTCAGTAATAGGACTGTTTCTTTCTGTTTCTAACCTGCTCACATTCTCTATTATATTTCAAATTTCATAAAATAAAAATAACAAATCCTCAAGCAGCCACTGGACCATAACTCGCGAATTAAAAGGATTTGCAAAGGCTTTTAGAAGATTCACATTTCATTTTTTTTAATGCCTTTCATTGTACGTAATTGTGTTTCTTAATATTTAACAAAAATATGCTTGGCATTAATTTATGGGCCAGTTTCCAATTAATAGTGAAATGGCCAGATTTTTCGTGAAAATTGTTTGAAGTATACTTTGCTGATGTGGAAGCATTCGTAACTCAGTGCCATCTTTGAAGCGAAAGTGGTCATCTAAGGTGTTACTGGGCAACTAAATACATCTCGACACAAAGAAATCTGATGTGACAGTACCAAATACAATTTTCGATTACCGAATTTTATTTTTCAGAGTTATTCAGTAGGGGAGAAGAGAATTTAAGTTTTTATTTTATCCAGGGGATGATGAATAGACAGCCAACACAAAAAAAACAAAATTTTTAATTTTATCTGTCGACGTTTCGAACGCTCATCGCGCTCATCATCAGGACAGATAGAAAAGTCATAAGCTTAGATTAATATAGCTTGTCATATACAGATACAAAAATAAATACTGATGATACATCAAAACAAAATGAATATCTATAAAAATATAACAACTGTAAACAACAAAGGATTCCACAAAAAATTGCACAATTACAAGTTAGGCCTTTTATCAATTATTTTATAATTATAAGTTAGGCGTTTGCTGTTTTTTAACCGAATGAGGTTTGTAATTGTGCAATTTTTTGTGGAATCCTTTGTTGTTTACGGTTGTTATATTTTTTATAGATATTCATATTGTTTTGATGTATCATCAGTATTTATTTATGTATCTGTATATGACAAGCTATATCAATCTAAGTTTATGACTTTTCTAACTGTTCTGATGATGAGCGCGATGAGCGTTCGAAACGTCGACAGAGAAAATTAAAATTTTTTTTTTTTGTGTTGGCTGCCTATTCATCCCTTGAATAAATACACATCAGCCATATCCAGTTATAATAAATTTATTTAATGTCTTTTTCGGTATGTGAGGCCATTTATTTAATTAATCGGAATCAGAAAAACACTTTGAAACGGGAAGCGAACTCCTGACATCTTCCACCAAGTTATAATACTAAAATTTTGTTTTCCAAATTCATTATTCTGCTGGTTTTGTTTTTTGTTTTTTTGTTTTCTAATTATTCTCGTCAAAAAAATTAGACCAAAGGTAAATATAATTACGGCTATATTTAAAGACATCTTTTTATATCCATTTAAAAATAGAATTTATCTGACATCATTTAGATCAGCATCTAAGAATAGCCTGGCATTTAGGGCGCCTCGGGCATTAACGGATTGTTTGCCGTAAGGAAACCATGAAATTCATTAACATTGCCCAAGTACTTTATCGAAAAATTACTTTTTTAATGTCACCAACAAAAGGAGCCCTCCGGCTTTTCCTTATGAAAAAATTCTTTAAAAAATATTCTAATTCTTTTCTTACTATTGATTATAAAAATGAGGAGAAATCGGAATTTAAATCAAATGACGAAAAGGAAAAGATTTTTAATTATAAGCCCTCTTATAGGTATAAGACTAATAAAAAGATTAGTAACTTGATATACGGCTAGGCTGTAACCCCAATTGGCTGCTAGTCAGTGTTGGAATAATCGACTGGCGAAGTAAGTGCGCCTACATGCACGCAGCCTATAAACAGGTTCCCTTTGGCTTTATTTTTCAAAGCAAGTGAATCAATGGTGGCTGCGTGCATCTAGGCGCTCTACAAACAGTTCAACTTCTTTTATAGAATGAATCACTAACAGTCAGGAGACTCGTTAAAAGATAATTATAATTATATATATATATTAGGGTGATACTTTTTTATTTTTTTATTTATTTATTTATTGGCCTTCGGCATTTGTATGCCATTTTGGCCAAAAAGGCCAAAAAAATTTTATTTTTTTATTTTTGTTGTAGTTCACCCCGCCATTTTGTTCTGCCTAATGAGAGAAACAAAATTTATTTTTTTCGATTTTTTTGCACAATTTTTAGGGGTCGCCTCCAAGCTCTGAAGTTCTAAAAAAATATTGCAAAAGTAACAAATTTTCAAAAAAAAAAATTTTTTTTGTAAGGAAATAACATTTTTAAAGGCTTTTACCACGCGGGCAGTGTAAACGATTTTGATAAAACAATTTAATTTAAAAAAAAATTTCTGGCTTAACATGCATTATTATAAACTTCATATGCTGGTAACGACCCGACCCCTAAATTCGTTTTAAATACAGCCAAATTTTTTTCTTCTTTCTTTTTACATTTAGGAGATTCAAATGAGAGGGTGAACCATAAAATTTTAAACACTTCATTTTTAAGCATCGCCCTTAATATAATATATATATTTAAAATAATTATTTGAAGTATAAATTTAAATTTCTTGAAAAATCCAAGATATTCAATCAACAATTTTTTACTTGTAAATAAAATTGAACGACAAATTGGCAAAAGCATAAACAATGGTCGCAAACGGCGTGGTTTTTAGACTGTTGTAGGCCAAAACCATTCAACAAGATCTCTTATTGGATTTTTATCAAAACCAGTAAGTCACTCAACAATTTCCCGAGCACTAAAACAAAATAATTTAGCGCAAGAAAATGAATCCCAGATGCAGTTTCGAGACAAAGAGTTCAAACAAAGAATCCCAGTGCGTACTAGGCCTAAGGGGAGGCGCCAATATTAGCGATTCTAACGTCGCACATAGGGAGTATTTGTTCAATAAACCCGGACAAAAGTCGAAATCACTAAGTTACTCAAAAGTCACAATAAAATTATTGTTCCTCAAGCTATTCAACAGATAACCGGTCCCTCCTAAGGTAGCCATAAACAGGGAAGCTATTTGAAGGGGGGAGGGGGTGACAATGGGGGGCGACCGCCCCCTCTCCCAAGGTTTTGGAAGGAAATAGTAAATTTTGAGCTTAGCTACTACTACTACTTAGATACTGTATTTCAAAACATAAATTGATTCATTTTCAGTCAGAATTTTACGTTTACAAACTATATTACGAAGCCAAAATTTTTGGCATACATTTTTATTAGTTTAATTATCAGACAAAAGCATTTTTGTTTATGTGTTTGATCTTTTCTGGCTATTATTTATATATAGACATAAAATATGGTTATTTGACTATTATATAGCACACTTACATCATCCCTTAAGTCCAACATTTTGTTTTACTTGAAATAATTCATTTTATTTACTCATTAATTTGAAGTAACTGTAATACAAAATGGGGGATTAAGGGGGAAGATGTAAGAGTGGTATATATTAGTCAAATAACTATATTTTAAGGCAGTATATAAATTATAGCCCGACAAGATCAGACACATAAACAAAAATGCTTTTGTCTGAAAATTGAACTAAAAATGTATGGCAAAATTATGGCTTCGTAAAATAGTTTGTATATGTAAAATTCTGACTGCAAATGAATCAATTTATGTTTTGAAATATAGTACGTACCTCCTTCTGCAATATTCAAAAGCTTTTTCTTGTAAAACATTCACAGGGAAATACTAGAGCAATACAAACTATTAGCACAATCGAAGCAGCCTAGAACAAAGAGATGCGATCTAGATATTGACTGAGTTCAGACTGCTCGTATGTAAATAAGTGTAGAACCATGGAATTTTTAAGGCTACCTTAGGACGCACCGGTTATCTAGCTTGAGAAACAATGAGTTTATTGCGACTTTTGAGTAACTTAGTGATTTCGACTTTTGTCCGGGTTTATTGAACAAAAAGAAGGGGGGGGTACTCCTATGTGCGTCGGCTTGAAGTGACTAATAAACGAAATAAATGTAGCTGCAATATCCTTACTACAAGATCTACTCAGCTATCCACCTCACTCAAATAATTATTATACTTATATTTTATTAATTGAATTTTTCATTCTGGTATTTTTAAAAAAAGAGAAAATGCCGATCTAATATCGATACGCCCCTATTCCCCAAGGGTGAATAGCTTGGGCTACATTTTTTCCAAGATGAAAACTATTTTTCCAGTGGTTGGTAGCGGCCATCAAATTTCAGCTTAGGAAAGATTAAAAGCCTTTAAAAAGAAATACGATACCCTTCTTTATACATGAATTGAGGATAAGAGGCATAAAAGCTCTTGTTTTAATGAAATTAAATAATAATTTATCGGGATGCCTCTTCTTGGCCGATTAGTTGGTAATTGAAAAGGGGGAGGGGGAGGAGGGGGGGACCTCGCAATGGTGCCATGGGAGCAAATTGACTCAGCCCTCTCTCTTTGACCTCCTTGTTGACTTCACCCCTGAATTGCATTACGCTTAATGATGGTTTGTCATTTGGTTAATTGTCTATCGATGCTCTAATTCGTACACTAATCAACATGGTCTTAAAAAGGAATAAAAATATTAATTAATTTATAAGGATTTATGAGTAAAGATCAACCACTGACTGTTCATTATATTCAATAGAGAAGTGAAACTTCTTATAAAATGAAAGAGTGTGGATGCAGTCCAATATATATTAAGAACAACGGTATCTGGTAGTTTATTTCTTGTACAAGCGATTTTACAATATTAGTACATGTTTATAATCATATTTTGACTAATTATAATATTATGAATATTTTTTCCAGTTCTGAGGATGGCTGTTGAGTTGAGCCGAAACAGTTATGCATCTGTCAAGAACAAATAAATTATTAAAAATTTTAATAATTTTTTGATTATAAGTGCATACCATCTGTAAATCCTTTGTCCAAGAAATACCAGATACCGTTTTTCTGAAACTTCATAGTTGTACAGTGAGCGCCACAATTAAGTCCTCACCTGGGAGTCAGAGCTTTAAGAATATAGTATATAGTGAAATAATTTGAAATTTGAAAAGGTAAAATAAAATCATCTGCACCAGATTTAATTTTCCTCTACGGGCATTAAAATTATTTCACTATATACCATACGCTATACCATATGCTTAAGGCTTAACTCCCAGGTGGGGTCATAATTGTGGCGCTCACTGTACTCCTGACCACTTGGGTCTTAAATTCTCCTTCACTACCGGTAGCTAAAACGCGTACGGCATTTTGTTACACTTGGAAAAAAAAAACATTCTACATAGAGTTCACTTCAAAAAATATCTTTAATAAGATTGCCTACCTTTAATAGAAAAGAAAAAAAAAATGCAACTAATTGATATAGGCTTCAATTCAAGAGTTTGATTTCAAAGGATTAATTACTCCACTTATTTCGTTGACAATTTCTGATTTATATGCAAATTCAATATATTATATATAAGGGAAAGTATTATGATCGTAAAAAATCTAACCCCCTAATTTTTTATATATATTTACGTTTCAGGTAATAACGATCTCGGGAATGTAAAAAAATGTGCGTACATATACTAGTATATGTGTGTGTGTATGTGTGATGTGATTTTTTGCTTACACTGTATACTCGGATTAAGATTAGGATTGGAAAATTTATAGTCATAAGAAGGACTAAGAAGTGAATCGGACCGCAGGGAGCGGTGAAAATGAGCGGAAAATTATTATCGCGAACCTCGGTTTACTCAGCTTCTTTTGAACCAAATCTTTTGAAACTCAGCCATAATAATTAGCACGATAGCCTCTAGACCTGGAGCAAATTTCATGACAATCCGTTCAGTAGTTCAGAAGTTAAAAATGAAAAAATAATTGTGTTTCAAGATTTCAAACTTCTTTATTTCATAGAATTTATCGCAATACGAAGTTACAAAACTTTCACGTTTTAAAACTAACCAATAGAGTGGAAAGGTTTTGCAACCTAGTTGCCTATTTTTTATTTTAAGTAAAATCTGGATGTAACTGTAATGTGAAATGATCTGAGAATAAATCTACTAACAAGTGTTTGACACCAGTATTATTAAATAAAAAAATAATAAGAGGAGAATTCCCACTTAAATCTTGAGACTAATAAAAAAAAAATCCGTCCTGTAATGAGCAAGTCATTGACAAAAATTAACAAATTCAATTAAAATGTTTGGAAAGTTTGTCACATAACACGTCCAGCAATCCTATCAACAGCTGTCGTTGGCCAGAGGAAAAAAAAATCCTCTCAGAGACAGAAAAACAATTTAACTTTGGTCCAAAACTAGTTTCGGGGGGTAATTTTCATTTTGACAACTTATTTTCAACATTTGACGTATAAAATTTTAAATTCATAATAAAGAGATGTAGCAATTAAAGTTTTGACTTTTCAGGGACGTAATAATTCAAAAATGAGGAGAGAAGCCGAAGCGGCTTAATTCAAAACTGACACAAAGTTTGCAATTTTATTTATTCATATAGCAATGAAAAGTTATTTGACGTGTATGAAAGCTATCCTGTATACTGTTTATATAAATATTTACGAATCATCTCTTGCTTATGGAAAAATAAAAATTTATCAGAATTTAATAAATAAACTGTATAGAAAACAAAATTTTCTGAAGAGAAAAAATAAAATTCTTCTTCTTTCTTCGCAGTGCGGGATTTGTCATTCATGGGTTTTTGCGACCGGAAAGGAATAGTACAGGCCGGCCCATCGCACGGTCTGGCGCCTGTTGAAAATATAGGAGGGAAGAGACTGACATGCAAAGAACAGAAGTAATGCCAGTCCCAGCTAGGGCAGCTCGTGGTCGCCATCCACGTACCCACAAGATGTGGGTCCCTGAGCTACTTTGCCAACCAATTATAGAGGAATAAATTTCAATAGTGTCTGATGATAGAAGCAAATTGCTTCAGAAACGTCGTAGGAATTTAAATAAATAAATTTATTTACTGGTTGGATAAACATTTTTATTTAAAAGAAATAAGAAACGTCGTCAAAAATAAATAAAAAATTTATTTGCTGGTCGGCTTAACTTTTTTATAATACTAGCCGCGGCGTCCGCCTTCGTCCCCCTGGACCCACCTCAGCTGGCTCGAGCCCGCCTGCAGCGGACTCTGGCCTTATCTTAATTAAGAAAAGAAAATTATTATCATTCCAGTGCCTGCTTGAGGATTTGTTTTCATTCATAGAATACAGAAATGCAATGAATACATAAACATTTCTCTATACATTTCCTATGTAACGTAACTTTAGGAATTAATAACTCAAAAAGTGATAGGAATTTCGGAACTCAAGTATTTTTCCTGGACTCTCCATAATCGTCCTCTATAAGAGTGCAAAATTTCGTTTCAAAATTCCAACGGGAAGTTGGTCAAACAGAGAGTGACAAGGACGGACGGACAGAGGATTTCAATAGTGCCTCAGACGGACACTCCGCATATTATATAGTGATATATATAGATTTATTATTTGTATTCTTTGAATATATATATATTTTTTAACCGATCTTAATACTAACGGTAAAGTACGGGTTCGATTCCCGTCCCAAAGGATAAACATGTATTCTATTGAATTAGCTACCAATCGATTTAAATAAATAAAGACGATTTATAAATGGCCTTAGATGCTGAAAAAGACCCATCAACCAAAGAAGTGAAACTTCAATTTTAAGATAGGCGAAAGGTTCTAGTCGGTCAACTGCCGTATTTTTCTTGTTCTTCTTCGGTGACGTCAATGGAAAATAAAATACAAATTTTGAGCACGTCTAGTTCAACTGGAGTGAAGCGTTTTGTAACCCTTTTGGACAAAAAAACACCGGTGCGCAAAGAAGTCTCACTTCAAAAACTGTTCAAAGTTCGAAAGTACGAAAAAGTAAAAACAATGCAATATTATTGATATTATTGGTAGATAATAAAGATAAGCAGATACTGAGTTATTTTTAAGTCTAAATTAATTGAAATTTAGATGAAAATTCATTCAGTTTCAAAGAGAAACTTTATACTTAGGTTTTATTTTTTTGGTAAAGCTCGTTTTATCTGATTGTGAGTGGAATATTGAATGCTTGCTTGCTTGCTCTTGGTTCACTTTCCATCAGGAAAAAAATAACTTTTTTTTTTTAAACTTTTTCTTAGAGAGCTCATTCATTCATTTTCTTATCAGAAAATATATTAAAAGTTCCTTTCTTAAAATATTATTATATCCTATTAACTTATTAAATTGATTCTTTTGTTAAAAAAAAAAATGGTTTCAATCTTTTAAAAATCGAGCTGTAGGTTATATAGAATGGACTTGCATTGTGTTGGAAGACGAGTAATTGGACGGTTCGTTAGTCTTTTGCAAGTTTAAAATACAGTATAATCAAAAATTAATATCTTCACATTTTTTTGGTTTATTTTGAATGTGTGTATGATTTATTAAAAAATTCCGACCAGACAAGTTTTTTGTTTGTCCTTCGGCTTCAGGTATATAAGAATAATCCTATACATTAACACCAAACAGGATAGAGTATATCTATATGACAGATTTATATAAATTGATTGTATTGTACTGTAGATTATTGCTTCAAGGAAGATGGATTTTTTAAATTTATTTATTTATGACCAACGGTCCTTAAAAAATCCGAAAAAAATAGGCCTATCCTGAAGAAGGAGGAATTAGTCCTCTGAAACGTCGGTTTTTTTGATTTTTAATAAAGCATCTTCCTAGAGAATTTTATTTTACATTAGATAAATAACTTATTAAAAGCAAAAAAATATGAGGCAAAATTAATTTTAAAGATGCTGAAAGAAGGGCGAGAAATTAAAGACATGACAGAAAAAGAGCCGGCCTCTCGCACTAATGGGGCAGAGTGAAGGCGAAATGCCAGTCTTAGCTCGGGTAACTCGTGGTGGCCAAGATGTGAGTCCCTGAGTTAGAAAAAGTCATATAAATATTATAAGAAAATTAAATAAAATAATAAAATTGATATGGAAAGTTTCCAAATAGTAAAAGTAGCCATTAGACTTTATGGAGGAAAAATCCATCATCAGGGATGATAGAAAAAAAAATTATTATTAATTAATTGAAAATAAGCAATTTCGGGTTAAATAAATATAAATATTTCCTATTGATTAATCCAGTTCATAAACACCGACATTCAACATAATTCAGGCTTTATGTTAAACCAATCTGGGTGTTCAAATAACATCATAATAAGCATTTCATAATACTGAGCTCGTTTTTAATAAAAAGTAAATAGGCTCGCAAAACTCATTGCCTTTATTAGAGATTTACTAGTGATAAGGAGTCCGAATTTATTTAAATCATTTGGAAACCAAAAGGTAAATGGTAAAAACAAAAAAAAAAAAAAAAACGGTAACTTAACATATCTCGACACAAATTGTATTTTACAGCAGTGCTGTGAGACCAGATTTTTAATAACCTTCTACGAATAAAGAAAAAAAAAATAGATAATTTTTTTTTACAAAACAACCACAAGCATATTTGCGCAAGCAAAACAATCCGCCATTTTATAGACGTCTTGACATTTGATATTTATTTAATATATATTAATTCATTTAATATTTCAATTTAAATATTAATATTTATTGTGTCTTTATTTAAAGCAAGTGAGTATTTCTTGTTATTTTCGAATAAATAACCTTCCGAGTTTGACATTTTTAGGTTAATTTTTGGCATAAGCTTGCACAAGCATGCTTGTGCCGGGTGAAGCCGAAGGAAATTAGTGCATGTTTGTAGAAAAAGATTGCACATGCATCCTTAAGACTTTCGGACAAATAAAAAAAAGCTTTTGAAAAGCGCGAAATTTAATTAAGGCATTTAAAGAGTTTAAAACTATTCAAAATAGACATACTTTTCATATTAAAATCTTTCATGAATTGGCTGGGCTACTTATTAAAATATTTTATACCTTTTCCTTAAATTACTTAATAATTTTAGAAAAAGAAAATCTTCAAGCGAGTTAGCATCTGAATGCTCTAGGAAATTCCTTTTCTCATAACAACCAAGAAAGTTTTGCTCGTTTAGCTGAAAACTTCTCTATCCGGGTTTCCGAAATTCTGATTAGAATTTAAAATATTTATACTTGCAGAAAAGTCATCAGTGAGTCAAATGTTTGGAATTCAAGAAATCAAATCGATTCCCAAGCAAATCAATGTCACCTGATTAAAAATGTAGTTTGTAGTCTTCTCGGGGGTCCCATGCAAGAAAGGGCAAATGTCCTCAATTATTCAAACATGTCGAAGCCACTTATTGAATATTTCCTTTTTATTTCTGATTCTAAGTGAAAGTTATCACGCTGATTTAATTTTAAAAGATCTGGTGTGACTGGTCGCACAGCCAACATAATTTTGAGAAAATCGAAAAAAAAAACTGAAAAACTACATCAGTACTAGTACTTTTTGGCCGATTTTGATCAAAAGCTTATTTTCGCGCTTCGGAGGGGTGTCGACAACTTAAATATAAAATTTCAACCTCGTATGCTTTAATTGAACTCACACAGACAGACCATGTTGCGAAAATCACTTTATCGGATTCAGGGGACCTCAAAACGTGTATATCCATCAAAATCTCGACACCGAATTTTTGAGGCAATACTTCCTCTCTCTCTATATATTAACATATATAGAGGTAAGAGAAAGTAAAAAAAATGAATGATAATAAAATCGATTGGTTTAAATATTATCACAAGTAATTAGTGCCTCTACTCAATATTTAAATGAATAATTATAAATGGTTTGAGCTATGTTAATTCGTTAATTCCTCCATTATTTATTTTATATTGTTAATATTTGCTGGGAAGAAATACCAAAAAAATATATATAAAATTGCTTAACATCTTCGCAGTTCATAGCAGGGACTTTTTTCTGACGGATGCTTTCGTTTTCCCCCTTTTTCTTCGTTACTATGGCAACTGTTTTTTTTTTTTTTTTTTTTTTTTTGCACGATGATGTAGCAAAACTCCCTACCTATTCGATTCAAGCTAAATAAATAGGATATTTATTATTAGGGAGAAAACAAAATTCTGTATGAATTAAAATGTGATTTAACGGAAACAGATATTTTGAAGTCATTGATTTATAAATTATAACTTTTGTACTGGGTGAGGGTTAAGTATTGTGTGGAGGGAGCAAAGGAAATAATAAAAAACTCTTTTTTGGTGCCCTCACAGAATATAAAAATTATGTTGGAGTGTGTGTTTGTAAGTCTGAACTGTTTTACTTATATCCGGGGAGGCGACATAAAATATTTTAAGTCAGACGTGATAGCATAAGTTTGGAAATCACTTCATGAAGTCATATAAAAGACAGAATTTATTTAAATTAAAAAAAAAAACTAACTAATGGTCAGATATGAATATATACTAGGTGATATGATTCAAGTTTCTATTGGTGTTGTTGGGATTCGACTTCTGAAGATGTCGATGAAGATTTCACCAATAAGAACTTGAAATACATTACCTAGTTTATCATTTAAAATATCAAAATAATGTTTGAACTAGATTCTACAGTCGAGAGTTTAAATCTAATGGTAAGGCTTAAATTCTCAACCGTAGGCTTTAGTTGCAACATTGTATTTAAAAATATTTTAAATGATAAGTCTGGATAGTCAATTGGGTTGCCTAATTACAGTAAGCAATCAAGCTAACGAATTAATACACTATATAAAAAAGTTATTGTAAAAAAATTTTTGTTATTTTAGTATGGCCCAATTTTAATACTATTAAAGATTCTTCCAAATAAAAGTCGTCAACAAAGAAAAGAATATATCTTTGATATTTGGCTTTACTAAAGAAAATGTACGTAGTTTGTAACTTTTCTTAATTAAAGTTTTTTTCTACTCCTAATGAAAGAATTAAGAATAAAATCGATAAAAGGTTGGAGAAAGATTGATCTTAAATAATAATCTTTTCTCAAGTTTCGAGCTACCCCTCATATATATATATATAGTGAGATCCCCTCAGGCATTCGCTCAAAAAAAAGAAGAAAAGAAAGGGTTACTATAGCAACGAAAGAGGGAAATCGTAGCGAACTAAGCTACTGTGCTGAGGCTTGTTAAACAATAAAATATACCAGTAAATAAATGGAATTTTATTTATTATTCACTAACTATTCTTGAGCAAGCTTCGCCCCCCCCCCCCCCCCCCCTGGACACTTTTTTTTAGCTCGGGTCGACTTTTGAGCCTTTTTCTTGTAATCTTTAACATATCCTCTAAGAATATGATTAAATTACTGGTCAAAAACTTGAATATCTCCCACATATATTTCCTCTGCAAGAATTCGTAACTTCAACAACTAATAACTCAGTAAATAAAAGAAATTTCAGGGCGAAAATAATTTCCATGTAATATTTAGAAGAAATTTGAATATAACCAATAAAAACTATATTTAGAAATTCCCGTTGGTGAAGATATCCATGGACGGACATATTAGAGAATTTTATAAATAGATTATATATTTTCAATTTATAATTAATAAATCATTATTATTGTCTTGAATGTTAGAACTAAAATATATATATATTTTTTTTTAAGTTTATATAAGATATAGAAGATAAGAGAGAAGTTGCTGTTCATGTTAGAAATAATGAAGAGCAAGTATAGGTGCAGAAAAAAAGTCTTTGGATGCCGAAGGACTTAAATATCAATATATATAAGACTTAAGGACTGAAGAAATTTGGTCCGAAACGTCTCCTTCAGCATTTGGCATCCAAAGGCTTTGTTTTTGCTGCACCTGTACTTGCTCTTCCTAATTTGATATATTTTTCGTTATGGGAAGCCATTTATTTCAATTGAGTTAGAATTATAGTTCTATCGATTTTATTCTCCAGAAGAAATTTTCAAACTTTTAAGTACTGAATAAAATTTATTAAGAATTTAATTTGAATGAATGCAACTTGCTGTCTTTCTAAATCTTCCCATCTGTATTTAGCTAAAATTTCGGCATGTTTTCAGTTAGCAGGTCATAAACAACCAAAGAAAAACACCGAAATCAGCACGGAGAGTCGAAATATTTGCTAAATAAAAGGGTGAAGATGATTTAGAAATAGATTTGATTTTGTTCAACCAAAGAAACCATCAACTATTATTCAATCTCAGCCACTCCTGAATATTTTTAGTGAAGATATTTGTTAAAAAAAGAAGTGTCTGTTTAGAATAGATAGAATTTAAACTCTCATGCCATCAAAGATAAAAGTTCACCATAAAACTATTTTATTTCCAATGAAGCATAAAAAAAACTCAATTCCTATTCCCTATGGCTGTGTTGCGCTTCAGGGCACATGCCTAATTCATATCAAACCAACTGACATCTCAGTCCGGGGATATATTATTAAACTAGAAAATAAATAAATAAATACGACATTTAATAAATAATAGCAAAAGCAAGAGAATAATGCAATAACAATCGCCGATGTAAATGGACCATCTATCATGGCTTCCTACACTGATTGAGTTATTATGTTTAATGTTCTCGTATGTATAAAACATACATAAATTGTAATCATCAGAATAAATTATGTTGGGTTTGTTTCCTATAAGGGAAATCAATAGTAATTATTATTTTACAAGTTTTTCACTATTTAGAGTGTGTTCTTACACATGTTATTAAAGTTTCAAAAATATTAAAACCTTTACATGTAATATAATCTAGAAAGGGATTAGGGTTGGTTGCCTTTGAGCTAAATGAACTTTGTTGTTAAAGCCAACTCGAACCTTCTGAGATGGAGATCTAAGATTTTAGATGTTGATTTTAGAGACCGACCTGGACATGATCAACAAACGGATCAAGATGATAGATGACAGAGATGATGGAGAATTGAAATCAACCGCTATAGTAAATAAAGGATAATATAAGTTGAGTGCACATTATTGAATGGGATATATAATACAATAATTGAATTCGTGTTCACATACCCACAAACAGACATAATTCCAAAAGGCGATGGGAATTATTTAGGCCAAATTTTTTGACAATTATAATACTTTCTCTATGTAAGAAAGTAAAGAGGGGATATCCAAACGAATCAAATTCAATATAGCATCAATGGCTAGACGTGTGTTTTAGAATCTAAAGGCTGCTACACACGTAACTGCAAACTTGACAAGCATGTGTGCAATCTTTTTGTACCAGTATGCACAAATTTCCTTCAGCACTACACGGCACAAGTATGCTTGTGCAAGCAAAAGAGAATGCCCAAAATTAACCTAAAATGGTCAAACTCGGAAGGTTATATATTCGAAGATATCAAGAAATACTCATTTGCTTTAAACAGACACAATAAATATTAATATTTAAATTGAAATATCAAATGAATTAATATAATATATTAAATAAATATCAAATATCAAGAAGACTATAATATGGCGGACGTGCCTATAAAGAGTTTTGCTTGCCAAAATATGGATGTGCATGATTGAAATTCAATTGAGCATCAAGCGGCTTGCACAATTAAAATGCTTGAGCAAAATTCTCCTACAGACGCTACAGCTTGCTTGTATAAAAAAGATTGCACATGCATGCTTGTCAAGTTTGCAGTTACATGTGTAGCCACCTTAAGAAAGTGGGTTTATTTTATTGCCTGCTACACCAGCTAGCCCTCTCACGTCTATATTAAATATACTATTTCCATTAACACATTGAACAAGTGAATAAAGCTGCAAATACAAACATGGCCATTGATTATTTAAAAAAAAATGATTTATTAAATAAATAATACTTTAAAAATTGATAGTCTTAAATTATGGAAAATAAAAATTTTAAAGTACTAATTTCATTACTACCTGAGTGCAAATTATATTTTATGATATCAAATATTTCCATTACTTAAATATTCGAATGTTTATATTCATTATCTTTTACATTTCTCTCTGATGGAAAGATTTTATCTTTAAAGAAAGCCCCCCCCCGTCTTCTCTCCCTTTTTAATGGTAATGAGCTGAAATTCTCCTTTGCTTTTTTTGTTTGAAATCGCTTTTCTCATTGCAATTGTATAATTAAAGTTTTATTTATAGTCTATTACTTGGCTGTCCAAAACAACAGTCACTAGCCACATGTGGCTAATGAGAGCTTGAAATTTTGTTGATGCAATTAATGAAATAAAATTTTTTTTTTTATTAGAACTTAAATTGAAAAATTAAAAATTACTTCATCTTTAACGAAAAGTTGATTATTCAAATCAATTAATAATAAATAAGTGCGCTAGAGAAGCAATTTTCTTATTTATTAGTGAGAATGGGATTTTAGGGAGTTGAGGGGCTCAAGCCAAGAGCCTCAGGAGGCTCACAACGGATTTAATTGTAAACAGGGTCAGCTTAAAGAGAATCATGTTGACATGATGACTTTGTGTCGGGATATGCACTGTTATTGTTGCAAGAGTGAATTCGAAACACTAAAAAGTAAAACTAACCGAATTGGAATGGAAAATGAAGTTAAATTCAATCAAAAATTTGTATTAGAAGATAAAATTAACATTTTTGAAAAATGCTAACTCCTCTAGAAAAAATCTGGTGTGATGTTCGCACAGCACACAACTTAACAAAATATCTATAAGAACGAAAAGAGCTAGGAGGTTAAAATTTTATATTGAAGTTAGTTACCCCCTGGAACGCGACACGAAGCTTTTGATCAAAATCGGCCAAAGAGTACTAGTACTTTACTGATGCACTTTTTTAGTTTTTTTTTTCGATTTTTCAAATTGTCTCCCAACGATTTTAATTAAAAATTCAAAAAATCATTTATTTTTTTAGATGCTCTTTAAAATGTGTATTCCCATTTTGGTGCTATTGAAATCTTTTGAAGCACAACTTTACATCTTGTACAGTGAGTGACAATATTGAAGTTCCCACCCATGTGTTTTCTACTTGTGATTATTGCATTGTTTTT
>JAKCPI010031356.1:0-38761 GCA_023213315.1 Euborellia annulipes
TGTCGCGTTACATGCCGTGACGCTACAAGTCATGACTTCACAATCCGTGACGACAAAAATAAGAAAGTTGAAATTTAATATATATAACGAATTATAAGAAAATAATTGTGAGATTTAATAATTCAATTTTTAAATTGATAAAATATAATTTTTAAAATATTTTAAAATGATTCAAATCTTCAATCTCTATTAGACATGGGTGATACTGTATCAATCTGATATTTTGTATCAGGTAGGAAAAAGTAACAGGTACACATAATGGGTACGAGCAAAAAATATCAGGTATTTAAATACCAAAGTAAAAATCAGATAACTTATTTATTAAAAAAAAATATATATATATATTTATCATTTCTGCTCTCTTTCTTAAAGTGAAGAAAAGAGAAATAATGTATAAGTAATAATTAGATTTGTATTTAATTATTATAGGGCCTAGTGAGAAAAGTAGAGTAAAAAATGTAAAAATGATTCGGAATGACGTTCGAAAAGAGCGCCAGACCAATAGCGAAATGGCCCTGTCAGGAGAGAAGAGACAGGGCGGGCCGTCGCGAGTTGAGGGTCGCAAGAGAGAAGGAATGAGAGAGCAGGCGCAACGAAAACTGTATCGGGTAAGGAACGAAGCTCTAAAGTGAAAAGCAAGTATTTGATCAATGCGCAAGCGCGAGATATCAGGTACGAGTGAGAAACAGATACGCGCCCTGTTCAGGTCCAGTCGAGTATGCCCGAGTTGTTGATACTCAAATAACAGATACAAAAAGTATATGTTATTTGCTCGGTATTCGTTTCTCACTCGAACCTGATATCTCGCTCGCGCTTGCGCATTGATCAAATACTTGCTTTTCACTTTAGAGCTTCGTTCCTTACCCGATACAGTTTTCATATTGCCTGTTCTCTCATTCCTTCTCTCTTGCAACCCTCAACTCGCGACGCCCCGCCCCGTCTCTTCTCTCCTGACAGGGCAATTTCGCTAGCTCTGGCGCGCTTTTCGAACGTCATTCCGAATCATTTTTACATTTTTTACTCTACTTTTCTCACTAGGCCCTATAATAATTAAATACAAATCTAATTATTACTTATACATTATTTCTCTTTTATTTACTTTAAGAAAGAGAGCAGAAATGAAAAAATATATATTTTTTTTTAAATAAATAAGTTATCTGATTTTTACTTTGAAACTATTTTTTTTTTTTTTTATATATAAAAACATTAATTAAAAAAATAAAAATATATGTAACTGTGAATTGAAATACATAATGAATAGAATTAAATTAAATTTCGTTCGCCGCGCCGGCACAGAAATTTGTTAATTATTTTTCTAATGCAGTATATAAATTGACATTTTAAATTTGGAGACATGTCAGTTCACTCAGTTTGGAAAACTCTTTAGTAATGAATAATTATGAGTTTGTTCTCAACACAAGAATAAATAGCGTAGAAAACATTTGAAAAAATGTTAGACACGTTGTTATTGACTTGAATTAATGTAAAGTTAGCGTTCCTGGGTGAAATTTGTTTCGGGTACAAAAGTATCAGGTAAAAATATCGGGTCAGAACAAGTACCTGTAACAGCTGGTACCTGGTACAGAAAAATCGAGTAACGACCCATGTCTAATCTCTATATATATAATAGCGGTGTGTCCGTCTGACTGTCAGCCCGAGCCAGCTGGCGGGGAGGTCCAGGAGGGCGTAGCCCCCCTGTCTAGACGCCAGCCTGTTTCCCATAATTACGAAAAGGCGAGGGTCCGCCGTAGGCGGGCGGCGAGGCTAGCTACCATTAAATATTGTTCACAGTTTTTAATATGCCTCTATTGATTTCCCATTATCATTCTTCATTTTCAAATTATTAAGTTAAGATTAAAAACGCTATTTTAATACCCTAAATTGAATAATTTTCTGAAAACTTTTACTTAAACACCTACGATCCGAAAAAAGTTTCACTTGCATCGTGGTTTCATACTATTCCAATCCAGTGCCTGCTTGAGGATTTGTTTACATTTAAAGAATACATATATGCAAAGAATACATAAATATATATTTCTCTATACATTCCTATGGGAGAAATCATAACTTTAGAAATTAATAACTCAAAAAAAGAAATTTCTGGATGAAAATAATTTTCCTGTAATTGCTAAAAGGTCCTTTTCTCTAAGTATATAAAATTTCGTTTCAAAATTCCAACTGCAAATTGGTCAGAGCGTGACAGACAGACAGCGAATTATATACTATAATTTAAATTACTACAACCTAAGATATTCTAACGATTAAAAAAAAAAAAATACAGTATCTCAAAATCATTGTGTGGTTTTATGAAACCACGATGCAAGTGAAACTTTTTTTTCGGATCGAAGGCGTTTAACTGAAAATTTTATGAAAAATATTCAATTAATGCCCAATTGCACCGCCCAATTTAAGTATGACTTAAAAATAAGTATCAACAACCTGGCAACCTGGCATTTTAGTAATATTCTGCTGATTTATTTTTTATTTAATAATATAAGACTTAAATGGTACTGTTATTTATTAATAGATATATATTTGGGGGTCCTGGCATCTTTATTCAGGCCATTTGGGTCTTGAAACATTATTTTATTTTCAATCAGAGAACGTGTTATCTTAGCAACGAGCGTGGTTAGCAACGGATGACAATGAAAGTTTGTTAAATTTCATACTTAACCCCCAAATATTTAAGCCCTCGATTTCGGGGGCTTAGCAATGACTTAAGCTAAAAAACAATATTGATAATATAATATTAATTAACTGATAATAATACATTTTTTTGATTCGATTTAGATTTTTCTTATAAAAAACATGAACAATATGAACTATATTTTCGAGGATGATCTATATTATATATACGAGTATATTAGCTGTGGGTCTGTCCGCCCATCCGTCCGTCTGACCAACTTCCCGTTGGAATTTTGGATCGAAATTTTGTAGTCTTATAGAGCAATGTTTTCCAAACTTTTTAAATTTACAAGTTAAAAAATTCTGGCATCCCCTTGGTCCATAGACAGACAAAAAGTTTGTAATGTAAATTATATTTTCTCTATTTTGGTAGCTATTTTCCTTCTCTCTGAAAGTATGTTTTTATTGTAGTGTAGAACTTTGCCTTTTTCCTTTTGCCTCCTACCTCCCGAGTGAGGCTTCGCCACCCCCCTAGGAGGAGCGACCCACAGATTGAAAAACTCTGTTATAGAGTGGCAGCTCGTTATTAATATTTATATAGTTATTGTTAGTGTCTTTACTCTTTCTGTGTTAGTATTTTGCTTATACAGAGCGCGATACTCCATGTCATCGTATTAAATTTACTTAGGGTATATACGTTTTTACTCAAAATATATATATATATATAAAATTGTTATTAATTAATAAAAAATCATGAAAATTAATATTTTGTTTCCCATTTTCTCATTTTTCTGAAAATAATATTTATAAACAATATGTATTTAATTTAGTTTATGATTATTAAAAAGAAAAAATTATTAAATTAAAAATAAATCACCAGAATATTACTAACATGCCAGGTTGCCAGGTTGTTGATACTTATTTTTAAGTCATACTTAAATTGGGCGGTGCAATTGGGCATAAGGGTATTAAAATCGCGTTTTTAATCTTAACTTAATAATTGGATAATGGGAAATCAATGGACGCACGTTAAAAACTAAGAACAATATTTATTTAGTAATTGAAGATTTGAATCATTTTAAATTATTTTAAAAATTATATTTTATCAATTTAAAAATTGAATAATTAAATCTCACAATTATTTTTTTATAATTCGTCATAAATATTAAATTTCAACTTTCCTATTTTTGTAATTACGGTTTGTGACGTCACGGCTTGTAACACGACATGCTGATAGATGAACGAAAAAATTTGAGAGATTCAAATAAAAGTTTCACTTTTATATTTTTTAAAATATAAATGTATTAGAGAAATTAAATTAAATTTATTTCTCTAATATAATTTATTCCCTTTCAATTTAGAATATCTCAATTTTAAAATATAACTTGCCCCGACGACTGAAAACCTTAAACGTCGCGTATAATTTGATTAATAGTTTGTCGGATTTGCCTCTAAAGGATTAAATTATATCTGATGACGGTTAAATGTTTTTGATGTGGTCTTACCATTTCATTCTACTGTATCTCTCTCGTGTGTGTGTGTTATTATTATTTAAAGTTTTAGAGGATGATTTAAAATGGGTTTCATTTTCTTTTTTCTTTTTTTTTTGTCAGATTTGATTAAATTTCCAACAAGAAACAAAAAAAAAGGACTTGTAATTTATGAGAGATCTTCTTGTCTTTATTTAAATTGAGATATTTCTAGGTATTTAGAATTCTCCTGACAGGAATTGCGTATAATTTGATTAATAGTTTGTCGGATTCAGTTCAATTATATTCGATTAGTATAAAAAGTTTTCGAGGCTATTTCGAAATCTCTTTGGAAAATTAATTTATTCTATCACTTTAAATGATATTTATCGCTTTTCTCTATTAATTTATTATTAAAAGGGAATTTTGCGAGAAATCGTTCAAATGAATTTAATATTCAAAGGAGAGGATTCTGGAGCTATTTATTTTTTCAGGACATACTAAAGGATTCTATATGTTCAAGCATTAATCATCCCCTTCATCAGGATTTTAAATAATTTTGTTTATTATCGCTATTTTGGCGTTAGCCATTCGGCCCTATCATATATTATAGGCCTATCTTCTACCTATATACCACTGTGATCAAAAAGTAAGGTAATCGTCATTTAAAACTCCCGAGCATTAGGAAGGTAGGTAAATTTTTTTTCCTACACTGTAAAAAAAAAAATCTTAATTTTAGTGTGTTTTGGAATACTAAATTTACAAATTTCCCTTGTAAATGATATCTACTATGCATTTATCTACTAAATTTACAAATGTATGCGTTCAAATATTTACAACAAACATTTTAAAATTACAATTTTCTTCGAAAAATAGAGTATTTATTGTAATTTTACAAACATTGTATAGCAATTGTATTGTATTTTTTCTCGAAAGCAGTTTAGGAATTCTAAAATTACCACACATTTACACTCTAATTTTCAAATGTCATTCTAAAATTACAATACATTTTCATTCTAATTATCAAACGACTTTCGAAAATTACAATACATTTGTAAATGGTTTTGCAAAGATTTACTAAATTTAGTATGTTTTTGTTTAGGAAATATGCTTCCTAAACAATTGTAAAATTACAAAATTTTATTTACAGCGTAGGTTGGTAGGACTGTCTAAAACATTTGCCAAGCGTCTGTTTGTCAAAAGGTTTAATTATCTTCGAGTTACACGTGTTTTTGTAAATAACCAAAAGTGAGTTTTTCGATTTTTATAATGGGTGATTTTGTTGAGCAAAGAACTTGCATCAAATACAAATATTCTTGTGCGGACACGTTGAAAATGTTGCGGAAGGTCTTTGGTGATCAAACTATGGCACAAAAAAAAACGTTTATAAGTGGTACAACGAGTTCAAAGAGGGCGGAGAACGCGTTGAAGACGAACAGCATTCTGGACGACTATCAACGTCTACCGACAAGGGCCACATCCAAAAACTCAATGATTTGGTGCTTGAAAATCGTCGATTGACAATTAGAGATCTCGCTGATAGTGTTGGAATATCATTTGGCTCAGCTCAAACCATTTTGAAGAATGTTTTGTGTCTCAAACTCGTCAAGTCTCGATTGGAAAAAAAGCGGGCTGTTGATGTGTGTGAAACTTTGCTGTCTGACTATCAGGACCACTTGAAATGCATCATTACTGGAGACGAGACTTGGATTTACGCATACGACCCTGAAACCACGGACCAATCCAGTTAATATCGTGCAAAAGGTGAAGCAAGACCGAAAAGTCCACGGCAAATTAGATCGAAAATCAAGATCATGTTAAGTTTTCTTTAATTATCGTGGTGTGGTCGACTATGAATTCCTTCCGCCGGGCCAAACTGTCAACAAAATATCGTTTGCGTGAAGCTATTCGTCTGAAACGGCCGGAATTATGGGTGAACAACTCTTGGTTCCTTCTTCACGACTTTTTTGCCAAAAACTCGACCCATATCGTTCCCCAACCACCGTATTCGCATGATTTGACTCCGTGCGACTTCTGGCTATTCAGCAAACTCAAAGAGCCAATGCAGGGACGCCGTTTTGACACGAGTGTGGATTTAAAAACCGATTTGAAGAAGGTCTTGAAGGCTACTCCGGAAAAAGACTTTTCCGACTGTTTCGAGGTCTGGAAAAAGTGTTGGGAAAAGTGCGTTTTATCGGACGGGGATTACTTTGAAGGGGATGAAAGAATAAATAAAGAATTTACATTTTATAAACAAATTCACCTTACTTTTTGATCACAGTGGTATATCCTACATATATAGATAAGAGAAAGTAAAAAGAATTTGATAAAGTTTCTTGTATATTTTCAGAAATGGATGTAATTATTTTAAAGAGATCTCACCCTCAGTCCGTATTCATGGAAACGTAAACGGCATCTGTAACAAAATCAAATTAAATTAAATAAATTCTAAGAAATAAGTAAATAGATTTATAGAAATAGAATAATTTTATTTTGATAATTCTTTTAATCCAGATGAAGTGAAAAAAAAATAAAATAAAATAAAATCCTCTCCCAATTCATTTCCGAGTAGCAATCAATTTTCTGTTGAAAAAAATAAATAATTCATGTAATTTTTGTCCAATGGATGTACATTTGAATTAATAAGAATTTTAAAGTGATATCAAAAATTGTTTTGCATTTTATTCAATCCAGTTAACAAAAAAAAAAAAAAAAAAAAAAAAAAATCAAAGAATCTTTATAGGCTTAAAAAAAAAATAATTTTTGTCTATATATCGTAACTAGAGCTCGGATGTTCATGGCCAATCAAACCTTAAAATATGCATGGATTAATGCACTATAAAATGACCAAATATGCACAATGAAGGAAAAGAAAAATATGCTTTATCATAAATTGAGTCGCATTTTATATTATATTGAACACGTTCTTGAACGCAGAAAATGATCTTTGAAGTGACAGGCGCATACTTGAAAGAAGAAACGAACCTCTGCTTTGAAAATGCTTGACACTATCCATAATAGTGGTCTTCGTATTTGCTTACGAGCTTTTCGAACAAGTCCCCTTGAAAGTCTTTAGTTTAATCTGGGCTCGCGCAGGGATCTTCTTTCTTTATTTTGTTTTTAAAAATTAAAAGCATGAAAAATCACCCAACATATACTAGTATATTTGATGATAGCTTAGATCATCTGTATTTGGCGAAGCCGAGATCTCTCAAGCCATTGTCTTTTAGATATAAGGGAATTTTAAACCAACTAGGACTTATAGATGTTATTAATCAGATAGAAAATGTATCCAATTATTCTATACCTCCCTGGATGAAACAGGAGTGTCTATTTCTTTTTAATCTCCTAGGCTTGACCAAATGTGACACACCAGCTATTGTTTATAAAACGAATTTCTTGCAATTGTTCGTAGAAAGTAGTATACACAGATGGGGCTAAAAATGCTGACGGAGTTGGGTGTTGTTTTATGGATGACAGGTAGCACGCCTTTAAGCTAAATAGCTACTCATCTATTTTTAGTGCAGAGTTATCTGCAGTAGAATTAGCACTTCGAGAAAAAGTACACTGTAAAAAAAAAAAATTTGTAATTTTACAATTGATTAGGAAGCATATTTCCTACACAAAAACATACTAAATTTAGTAAATCTTTGCAAAAACCATTTACAAATGTATTGTAATTTTCGAAAGTCGTTTGAAAATTAGAGTGTAAATGTGTGGTAATTTTAGAATTCCTAAACTGCTTTGGAGAAAAAAAAAACAATTTTTAACGAAAAATACTATACAATGTTTGTAAAATTACAATACATACTTTATTTTTCGAAGAAAATTGTAATTTTAAAATGTTTTTTTTTTTTGTTGTAAACATTTGTAAATTTAGTAGATAAATGCATAGTAGATATCATTTACAAGGGAAATTTGTAAATTTAGTATTACAAAACACACTAAAATTAAGAATTTTTTTGAGAGTGTAGTTATTGTTTCGGATTCGGCCAGTGGACTACAAGCTATAAAGAACTTTGATAGTAGTACCCCTGTCATTTGTAGAATACATCTTCTTATCACTCAAATTAGGTCCCAAGGTGAAGATGTCGTGTTCATCTGGGTACCAGAACACCTATGAATAGCAAGAAATGAAAAGGCAGATTTAGCGGCAAAAGAAGGATCTGGGAGGATCGGAATAGACCACAACAAGGTATATTTTGGAGATCTCAAAGCGGTGGTGAAGAAAAGTGGGAAGAGGAGAACTTGGGACATCTAAGAAGAGTAATGCCAAGAAGATTGTGAAAAAAAGATACATCCAAGCGTTAAGGCGTCGGGACCAAGTATATAGTTGTAACCAGATTCAGAATAGGACACACACGACTGATACACCCATATCTGTTTAATCAAGAACAGATACCTGTGTGCCGAAGATGTGAAATTGTCTGGAGTCTGGTTCACATATTATCGGAATGACCAAACAATTACCAACTAAGAAAAGAGGTTACCTGAAAGAATAGAAGATATTTTGAGGCTGAAAAATATTGATGGAAGAATCTTCAAATTCTTGAAGAAAATAAAGATTTATGAAGAAATATGAAAAAGAAATAAATATGAAGAAATAATGAATAATATGAATAAGAATATGAAGAGAAGCGTATTTTTTTATTATAATTCAATTATTGTAATTATTGTAAGAGCATAAAAGCCATGGTAGCTGTTCGCCCTTAAGCATTATTAGATAAATATATTTTGTTACCATGGCAACCATTTCCTCTATCTTTCCTATGAAGTACAAGAGTAAAGTGGTCTTCAGAAGATTTCAATGGCAAAATGAGAATATACATTTCAAAGAACATCTAAAAAATAATTGATTTTTGAATTTAAAAAAAAAAATCGTTGGAGCGAATTTTGAGAAAATCGAAAATAACTGAAAAAGTACATCAGTAAAGTACTAGTACTTTTTGGCTGATTTTGATTAAAAGCTTATTTCCACGCCTCAGGGGGGTGTCTAACTTATATATAAAATTTCAGCTTTATAGCTCAATTCATTCATGCTTAAAATTGAACACCCACCCACAGACAGACCATGTCGCGAAAACCACTTTTTTGGATTCAGGGGACCTCAAAACGTGAAGATCCATCAAAATCTCGGCATCGAATTTTTGACATGAATCCAATACTTTCTCTCTATATATATTAACATATACGTAGGTAAGAGAAAGTAAAAAAGTAGAAATCTATTTTATTTTAATAGCATATATATACATTTGTTTCCATCTTAATTAATATACTACGACGGACGTTTCGTTTAGAAACTTAGATTGTTTTTAGCAAATTCCTCTCTCTTTCTCTCTCCATCCATTAAAAGCAAAGTATATAACAGCAACAACATTGAAATTCATTCATCTACTTTGCGGCTCTTTCAAAGCGTGTTCTCGATTCATGAATGCAACTTGATAATCCACTGGTTATGAGTTTCCAATCTAATAATTACAGAGCGAGCGAGAGAGAGAGAGAGAACGCGAAGTACTTCTTAATTTTAATAAACAAGTTTAATTACAAAAATATTATTACCATTTTTTTAATTAAAATGTAATCTTCTTAGAAATAAATATACATATATAAATACAGAATAATAAATAAGTTTTAATTTAATAAGGAATTATAATCCAAATTTACTTTCTCTTACATATATATGTAACTAGTCGCAAAGCCCGCCGAAGGCGGTTAGTCAGGGAATGCGCCCTTCGCTCAGGGGCAAGTTTATTCCCAATTCGAGGCTACCGAGTGGCCACAGCACAAAAGGGCCTATTTATGACTGTTTAAATGGTCAGTCGTATGTGTGCTCTCTTCTTTTTTCAACTGCTAATCCTTCCACAGCTCCATGTCGTAAACCTGGAAAGCTGACTCACAGATCAACTAACTGCCTCTCTAATTTCCAAGCCAACTTGTCTATTTTCCCAGACAGCCTGGAATATTGCAGCAATTTTGTCAACCTTGCACAATATTGACAATATTGGAGCAACATTGCGCTAATTTCGCTGCGCAATATTGAAGTGAGGATATTGCAGAAATATTGCAACAATATTGCAGTGGCAACATTGAATAGTGAATATTGAAGCAATATTGCATCAATATTTCTGTTGCAATATTGAAGTGTGAGTATTGTTGCAATATTGCATCAATATTGCTGTTGTAATATTGAATATTGAATATTTCAGCAATTTTTCTGAAATATTACAGTGGCAACATTGAAGAGTGAATATTGCAGCGATATTGCAGCACAATGTTGCAATGACAACATTTAAGTGTGAGTATTGCAGTGTCAATATTGAATAGTGAATATAGGGTTAAAATTATCATATCAACTTTATAATATTCATATTAATTAAATTAAATTAATGACGCTGACCGTGGCTCAGAGAGAAGACACAAGTCACACCAGATTACCCCCAGGGGCCCTCCCCCGAGACACTCTTCTGGATCCGCCACTGTCTCGGCAAAATCTGTTGTGCTTTAAGTCCCGCCAGTTATTTATATAATATTTCTCCAGGCTTAAAATTATTAAGGAAAATGGCGGTGGTAAGAATGACCACATTTCTATTTATTTATTTAAAAAAATTTATTTAACTTGACATAAAAAAGCAATTGCTCTCTTTCTCTTATTTCTCCAGTGCTCCAGGATATGATTCATCCACTTAGCGAGTACAAAAGCCCCTCTCTCTCTCTCTTTCTCTATTCGTTCATTCACTACAACGACCCACTAGAAGAAAACTTTCAATCTGTTTCATGTTCCTCAAATCCACTGTGTTTATGTTCTTTGCTTTTAAGGAAAAGGACATAAATGCTTTATTGTCTTTAACCCCTTTGCTATCGTCTATCCCTCCTTCTTTTTTTTTTTTAATTTTATTAACAAATTAAGTGATGAGGTTGAAATTTTATATTCAAGTTTGGTACCCCCCTAATACCAGGCTTTTGAACAAAATCGGCATAAAAGCACTGTGTATTGTAATTTTAGAAAGACATTGTTTGAATTTTAGAAAGAAATTGTTTGAAGCACACTTTACTCTTGTACTTCATAGAAAAGATAAGCCATCATAAGTAGTACTTTACTGATGTTCTTTTTCAGTTTTTTTTTTTTTTTTTTTTTTTTTCGATTTTCTCAAAATTTATGCTACAACGATTTTGATTAAAATTCATAAATCAATTATTTGAACCGTTTAATTTGTAAGTGGTGTAAGTCCATAAAAAAATATCACATAATTTATGTTTAAATTAATGTAAATTTTCTATGTTAACTAGCTAGTGGTAAATTTCTTAAAAAATTCCCATGTTTTGTACAATTGAAAATTGGTCAGTAAATAGATTTTTTAATAAACAGATATGCTAACCTTTTATTTTCTCGAAACAATAGAAATTGGACTTACACCACTTTCAAAATAAACGGTCCATTTTTTTAGATAAACTGTAAAACAAAAAATTGTTGATTTTACGATTGTGTAGAAAGCAAATTTCATAAACAAAAACATACTAAATTTGGTAAGTTAAGTTAGTAAGTCTGCAAAAACCATTTACAATGTATTGTAATTTTAGAAAGACATTTGAAAATTAGAGTGCAATTTGTGTGGTAATTTTAGAATTCCCAAAATGCTTTCGAAAAAAATACAAATTTTAACGAAAATTACTATACAATGTATGTAAAATTACAATATCCTGTTTTTTTGAAGAAAATTGTAATTTTAAAATGCTTTTTTTATTGTAAATATTTGAACGCATAAATTTGTAAATTTAGTAGATAAATGTAGAGTAGTTATCATTTCAGTGGCGGTGCGGGAAGCAAAAATTCGATTCCTCCCAAATAAGATAAAAAGATTTCCACGGGAAGAGAAAAATTTCGTTTTCGGCCCTGACCGAAAAAGGTTGCGGCGGTGCCCAGCCAAAATACGTTACGCCACTGTATCATTTACAAAGGAAATTTGAAAATTTAGTATTTCAAAACTAGGAACCGACCGAATATTCGGTTTTGGTTACTTTTTCGGCCAGTTACGGCCAAAAATCCTGGTTTCGGCCAAAAAGCAGCCGAAACCGTGACTTTGAAAAGATGGGATGAAAAAAAAAATTTTCCGCCTGGTGGCAAAAATTTAGTCTCCCGTTTTTGCTAAAAAAAAAAAGGTAAAATGATATGAATTTTGTATAGGAAATACAAGTTTCGGTTTCGGCTGAAAATCTCGTTTCGGTCGGACCCACCACACTAAAATTATGAATTTTTTTTTACAATGTACTCTTTAAAATATATTAATATATTCACATTTTGATCTCAAAATTGTTTGAAGCACATTTTACTCTTGTACTTCATAGAAAAGATAGAAGGCCATGATAACAAAAAATAAACATTGTGTAGTTTTATGAAACCACGATGCAAGTGAAACTTTTTTTTTTGGAATCGTAGGCGTTTAACTGAAAATTTTCAGAAAAATTATTCAATTAAGGGTATTAAAATCGCGTTTTTAATCTTAACTTAATAATTGGGTAATGGGAAATCAATAGACGCATGTTAAAAACTGAGAACAATATTTATTTAGTATTTGAATCATTTTAAATTATTTTAAAAATTATATTTTATCAATTTAAAAATTGAATAATTAAATCTCACAATTATTTTTTTATAATTCGTCATATATATTAAATTTCAACTTTCCTATTTTTGTCGTCACGGCGTGTGACGTCATGGCTCGTAGCGCCATGACCTTTGACGTCACGGCCTATAACGCGACATGCTGATAGAAGAGCGAAAAAAATTTGAGAGGAATAAATAAAAGTTTCACTTAAAAAAAAAAAAAAACACTAATGCCGACACAAAATATCTGGTGTGACAAGCACAGAACACAACTTCATGCTGCTTATTAAGGATATAAAATTGAGAAATTAAATTAAAATCTCAAAAAATCTGGTGTGACTGGCGCACAGCACACAACTTTCTCTTACCTTCGGTAATCGAAAGTTGTGTACTGTGCTTGTCTCACCAGATTTTTTGTGTCGACATGTATTTAGTTTCCGACAGTAGGGTACATTCGATTTTCAAGATGTAAAATTTATAAGTATGGCAAAATATTTATATGTTGTTACCATGGCAACCATTTCTCCTATCTTTTCTATGGAGTACAAGAGTAAAGTGGTCTTCAGAAGATTTCAATCACAAAATGAGAATATACATTTTATAGAGAATCTAAAAAATAATTGATTTTTGAATTTTAAAAAAAATCGTTGGAGCAAATTTTGAGAAAATCGAAAAAACCTAAAAAGTGCATCAGTAAAGTACTAGTACTTTTTGGTCGATTTTGTTCAAAAGCTTCGTGTCACGTCCCATGGGAATGCCTAACTTAAATATTAAATTTCAACTTTCCTATTTTTGTCGTCACGGCTTGTGACGTCATGGCTTGTAGCGTCACGACCTTGACGTCACGGCTTGTAACGCGACATGCTGATAGAAGAGCGGAAACATTTGAGAGGGTCAAATAAAAGTTTCACTTTAAAAATAAAAAAAAAAAACTAATGCCGACACAAACTATCTGGTGTGACAAGCACAGAACACAACTTTCATTTAGAAGTGCTGTGCGACCACTCACACTCGATTTTTTTTCTCAAAACTTTACCAACCCTTTAATTCTATTTACATGCTGCTTATTAAGGATATAAATTTGAGAAATTAAATTAAAATCTCAAAAAAAGGAACGAGCATCTTTATTATTATATTTTATTTTACGATTATATCAATTTTATGGTAACGTAAATTTAATTTTACTAAAATCAAAGAATATATATTTCAATTTTAATAATAAAAGATAAGAGGATATTTCTTTTTTTTTTCACATGTTTTAAAATTTTAAATAAAAATTTTTTTTAACGATATAATCTACTTTAATAGTGATTACTTTTTTTTTTTATTTCTTATGGGCCCTTTGAGCTCCTCCTCTCTTTATCAGTTCATTTTCATTTCATAGAAGAAGCTTTAAAACATGCCGCATGGAAATCTAAAAGGGAATTAATAGCCGAGCTTATCTCTTAAAATATCCCCTCCAATTCTCTATATACTCGTAAATAATATAATTAATTTCCTCACCCCTTTTTCTAATCCCGTAGTGAAGGATCTAAGTTTTTGAGTGTTTTAAATCACGAATGATACTTTATCTTAAATGAGAAAGAGAGAGATTTAAAATTGCAATTGGTTGACCGGAAATATACGTTTTGTGCGCTTTTTGATTATACATTCAAAAAGTTTTATAAATAAAATGTCGTGTTGGCAGGTGATATAGTCTGAATATTCTAAAATCAAGCCAAAAAAAAGTTTTCTTTTGACCTTAGTTACACATCTAACATGCATATTTCTAAATTAGTTTTTTTTTTATTTAATTTTGTTCGGACATTAAAGCACTTTATTAGATTAAAAGCTAATTTTTTAATATGTTATTAATCACTATCACATACGTATAAAATAAAATTTTGAAGCAGATCTGACGCAGGGTTATCGTGTAATTAATTATTAAAAAATTGAAATTTAACATGTAGTCTATGGGGAATGTTGACGAAACGAATTATATAGCCACCTCTGCAATAGGTAAAAAAAACAAAAAACTTTCATTTTATCAATTCACTTTCGAGGAATACGTTAAACATAAAATCAAGAGTTTCTGCCGAAGGCTTTTAAAGATATTTTAACAAGAAAGTCAAAAAATTCTCCAAAATGACAGTCGCTAATATTTAAAAATGAAACTCAGACCAGCCTAGCAACGTCGCATAACATAATTGTCTTTTGTCGATGTCAGTTACATTTTTTTTTCCATTTTATGATATTTTTTCTCGCAAATCGTCCATTGTGTTTAAACTGATTTGCATTAATCATTGTAATATATTAAATAAAATAAAATTAAAGGCTTTTAATATTTAAAATAATCAGCTGTTAAATGCAATGTTGCCAGTTATATATTACGTGAAATACTGCTCAAGTCAAAAGTCATTCATTTATTATTTTTAGTAATTAAATTATTAACTTAATACAATTATAAACTATGATAGGTCACGACTAAATTATAATAAGGAATTTTGGCATTCAAATTTTTAATTTTATTTAAAAAAATGATTTAGATTCTATTATGACTTACGGGGTACTATCCGAACAACCTTAATCATTTAATTTTACCATAGAACAGTGGGGGATTAATAAACAATATAAGGCCCTAGGCGAAAAAAAATTATGCCCCGAAAATATCTAGAGGCTAATTAATAATACTGTCTAAATATTATTAATAATAATATTTATCGATTTAATTCGTTTATATTGACTTCATTTAATTAATAAATTGTTTATTTAATATCCAACTTATTTACTTAATATATTAATTATATGCAATGCAATGCACTAAAATGATGATAGAAATTAGGATTTTGACTAAATGAAAATGGAAATCTGAATCAGTTCTGAGAGAGTCCCTCCCCCAATTAAGAGGTTGAATTAAAAGGATATGCATATATGCATTGCATCTCAATATACTGGGAACATAGTATGGGAATGGAATATTATGGCAATATTCCCTGAATAAAAAAAAACCCGGACATAGGAATGTTGCTGTAATTCTGCAGGAATATTTAGTGCGAGATTTCGAATGTTTTGAAAGAATTAAATTCATAGGAGATTATTGGGACATCGAGCTATAATTTTTTTAATGACTTATTAAAAAATTATCGTAATTAATTTTTTTGTTATCAAGCAAATACAAAAAAACAATCTGTCCCAATAATCTTTAATTTTTTTTAAATTTAAAAATGAATTTATTATTATTATTAATCACATATTAATTAAGAAATTTTTAAAATAAGCTTAGATGATTTATTTATAATTCAACTGTCAAAATAGTTCAGCATTCTTGCAATAGATGGCAGGCTAGTCTAACAGACGATATAGTATTAGCCTATATTTATATATTTTTATGCTTTTATAAAAGATACATAATATATAATAACATTTATAAAGTATTTATTGTTAAAAGATCAATGAAAATCAACCAAATGCATTAAATATTATTAGCTACCATTCTGACATCTCTTGGCAAATTTTTGAATTACTTGATTTTTTGGTCATACTTTTTATGACACACTACGCCATCTTATCGGGAAAAACATGCGTAACACTGTGTATGTTTGGTTGCATATTCTTAGAACACACAGGCGCTAAAAGAAATTCAAAGTTTTAATAAAATTATTTTTGTCAGAGCCGTTATGTGCCTGACCCAGCTCTAAATAAAAAAAATCCATATCATTTATTAAACATGTAGGAGAAAGCACCTCGGGTAACCAAACCCCGATTGTCATTTTCCACTTGCACAATCAAAAATTCCTAGCATCAATCACTTTTTGAATAATTAAAATAATAATCAAACTGGACTTGTTTTTTTATTTATTTATTTATTTATGTCTGTCCCTCTGTGAAATATGTCGATCGTAAAGGGATTTCGAAAACTTGTTTGTTACGATAAAAGCCAATTCCGTGACACTCCTTCCTCCCCCCTCACCCCCCTCCTCCGCCCTTCTTCTTCTTCTCTTTCCTATCTAAAGGAAACCGAAAGATCTCTTTACTATTTTATTACTTCCATCACAATCTCACTTTTCTATTCTCCTCTCTCGTTTATTGATGCACCTCTAAGAGAGAGAGAGAGGAGGTTATTTTTTTTTTTTACTATTGCTGCTGAATCGACATGCTACATAAATAAATAAATAAATAAAAAGAAATTTGTTTAATTGATTTGATGATCTTAAAATAAAGCAATGTCGAGATTTTGATTGTTTTGAGTCAAAAAAAAAAAGTGAGCTCTGTGTTATTAATTTGAAAAGAATTAAGAGATTGGAACTTAAAAAATCTGGTGTGACTGGCGCACAGCACACAACTTTCTCTTACCTTCGGTAATCGAAAGTTGTGTTCTGTGCATCAGGCAAGTACATCAGTAAAGTACTAGTACTCTTAGGCCGATTTTGATTAAAAGCTTATTTTCACGGTCCAGGAGGGTACAAAACTTAAATATAAAATTTCAACCTTCTAACTCGATTCCTAACTTCACTGCATATAAAAAGCTACAAATAGCTGCTAGACACGTAACTGCAAGCTTGTCAAGCATGCATGTGCAATCTTTTTGTACCAGCATGCACAAATTCCCTTCGGCACTGTGCAAGAAACAGCTTATGCCGAAAATTAACCTAAAAATGTCAAACTCGGAAGGTTATTTATTCTAAGATAACAAGAAATAACTCACTTGCTTTAAATAGAGAATATTTAAATGAATTAATATATATTAAATAAATATCAAATGCCTGGGACAGTTTTGCTTGCGCAAGATTTTACAGTTTGCTTGCACATGCATGCTTGTCAAGTTTGCAGTTACGTGTATACTCGCTTTAAATTATACACCTACTCACGTAGGGGTCCCTTAGAGGTTAGTTCGCTTAAATCGAAGCTTGAAAACGACTTTAGTAAAAAGTTGCGCAGAATTTATATCTTTAACATATATTATATATATTACATACATACATATATATATTACATATATATTATATGTTAAAGATATAAATTCTGCGCAACGTTTTTACTAAAGTCGTTTTCAAGCTTCGGATTTAAGCGAACTAACCTCTAAGTGAGTAGGTGTATAATTTAAAGCGGGTATACATATTATATTATAATATGTGATCTATAATTTAAAAAAAAATACCATAGTAATATAATTTCTTGTCTTCATATAAAAAATGGTGGATATCTATCGACACCCAAATACTAGAAAAATAAAAATAAAATTATTTTGAACAATTATGCTAAAAACGATTTACATAAATGATTTAATTTTAATTTCACTAGACAGTAAATATGTCATTTATTTTAAAGCTTTTATTATTCTGATTATTCTCTCTTAAAAATTCTTCTCTTTAAAAAAAACAAAAACAAAAATAATTATTATTTAAAGGGTGGTGGGACGACGACATTAAATGAAAAACATTTATCCAGTCGGATTTTAAATCCTCACGTTACGTTAGGTGACAAAATAAATAAATTAATAATAATTAAAAACAATGTCACCCTGATATTTTTATTTTTTTCTTTGTTTTTTAATAAATATAATAAAAAAGAGAAGGGAAAAAAATGTGTATGAAACGCAACAGCAACAACAAAAACAACAACAACACACATTTTATCTATTTCTGCCAGAACAACATTTGGTTTCATAAAATTCTCTTGTTGATTTATAATTAAATTAATTTCAACTCGCTCTTTGTTGCCTCGATTTAACGATTCTATCAGTAGTCAAGTCTGCTATGAATTTATATTATATATATATATATATATATAATATAATTTCCATACGTACGTCTGTCAGTCGGTTTTGCGCGCTCTCTCTCCTACTGCTTTCTATTTGGTACTCGCTTATTGAAATAAAATATTAGAGTATGCTGGTTTTGATTTAAAACCATACAAGGATTAATATTGAACTAGCCGCGTCGCCCGCCTGCGGCAGACCCTCGCCTTTTCTTCTTAATTATTAAAAAAAAAAAAAAAAAAAATTATTATTCCATTCCAATTCAGTGAAGGCTTGAGGATTTGTTTAAATTTATGGAATACACAAATGAAAAGTATACATAAATATTTGTCTATGCATTTCTTATGAGAGAAATTGTAACTTTAAGAATTAATAACTCAAAAAGTTATAGGAATTTCGGGATGAAAATAAATTTGCTGTAATCCCTAGAAGGTCTTCTTTATGCATATAAAATTCCAACAGGAAGCTTCCTAAATAGAGCGTGACAGACGGACAGACAAGAGAGAAGGACATTAGCGAATTATATATATATAAATAGATTTTGAAAAACAAAAATAAATTCAGACTGAATGAGCTGGGCTTGTATTCAAGTATGTTTCGTGTCATTAAGGTGTGTGGCTCCTTTACATAAATTCCCACATAGTACAATCTTTCTAGGAGTGATGAAACAATATCTTTTTTATCACAACTTTTCCAAAACTGTGGTACCCTGATTCGTGGTAACAATAATGGGCGACGTAAAAATTAAAAAAAAAAAAATAAATCATATAAAAATATCATTGAAACACTTTTTTGTCCTAAAATTCATAAAAATTATTTTAATTATTAATATTTGTACAGTTGCCCTCGGGCTTGGTGTAGTTGTTAGCGTGCCTGTCTTTTATGCCAAAGATCGCGGGTTCGGACCCTAGGCAGTTCGATGATTTTATTTAAGCCATTTGGGAACCAAATTTTTTCGAAAAATATAGTATGTATTGTAATTTAACATACATTGTATCGTAATTTACATAAAAAAATTGTATTTTTTTCGAAAGCAGTTTGGGAATTCTAAAATTACCGCACTCTAATTTTAAAATGTCTTTCTAAAATTACAACACATTTGTAAATGGTTTTTGCAAAGACTTACTAATTTTAGTATGTGTATCTTGTATAATAATAATTATTTTCAAATTATTAATACAAATTTTTTTTTTTTTTTTCAGGTAAGTTCACTTTCATTTAAAGCGCGCTTGTAAATGGGTGAGTTTTTATCTTTTTTTTAAAAGCTTTGGTTCCAATCGTGCTAGTTAGATGGCGTTCAGTATTTTAAGATCTTTTCGAGTCAATGAAATTTTAATTTCATTAGTATAACATGCGGATTTGTGTTTATGACCATTACAATATCCTTAAGTAGGCCCATTTTTACTTTCTCTTACCTCTATATATATATGTAATATATATATATAGAGAGAAAGTATTGGATTCATGTCAAAAATTCGATGTCGAGATTTTGATGGATCTTCACGTTTTGAGGTCCCCTGAATCCAAAAAAGTGGTTTTCGCGACATGGTCTGTCTGTCTGTGGGTGGGTGTGTGGGGGGGGGGGGGGGGGGGGGGGTGGGGGCTAGTACTGTCTGTCATGCACTTTTTCAGTTTTTTTCGATTTTCTCAAAATTTGCTCCAACGATTTTTTTTAAATTCAAAAATCAATTATTTTTTAGATTCTCTTTAAAATGTATATTCTCATTTTGTGATTGAAATCTTCTGAAGACCACTTTACTCTTGTACTCCATAGGAAAGATAGGAGAAATGGTTGCCATGGTAACAAAATATAAATATTTTCCCATACTTATAAATTTTACTTTCTCTTACCTATGTATATATGTAATATATATATAGAGAGAAAGTATTGGATTCATGTCAAAAATTCGATGTCGAGATTTTGATGGATCTTCACGTTTTGAGGTCCCCTGAATCCAAAAAACTGGTTTTCGCGACATGGTCTGTCTGTGTGTGTGTGTGTGTGTGTGGGTGGCTGGGTGGGTGGGTGGGTGGGTGTGTGTGTGTTCAATTTTAAGCATGAAGGAATTGAGCTAGGAGGTTGAAATTTTATAATTAAGTTAAACACCCCCCGGGACCGGAAAAATAAGCTTTTAATCGAAATCGGCCAAAGAGTACTAGTACTTTACTGATGTACTTTTTCAGTTTTTTTCGATTTTCTCAAAATTTGCTCCAACGATTTTTTTTAAAATTCAAAAATCAATTATTTTTTAGATGCTCTTTCAAATGTATATTCTCATTTTGCGATTGAAATCTTCTGAAGACCACTTTACTCTTGTATTTCATAGGGAAGATAAGAGAAATGGTTGCCATGGTAACAAAATATAAATATTTTCCCATACTTATAAATTTTACATCTGAATTCATGTTCCATACTGTCGGGAACTAAATACATGTCGACACAAAAAATCTGGTGTGACAAGCACAGAACACAACTTTCGATTACCGAAGGTAAGAGAAAGTTGTGTGCTGTGCGCCAGTCACACCAGATTTTTACATCTTGAATTCAATTGTACCCTACTGTCGGAAACTAAATACATGTCGACACAAAAAATCTGGTGTGACAAGCACAGTACACAACTTTCGATTACCGAAGGTAAGAGAAAGTTGTGTGCTGTGCGCCAGTCACACCAGATTTTTTTACAAGCTCGCTAGGGCGGATGCAATCGGCCCTAAGTTGTTTACGAAACCGAGTTGCAAAAAAAGATAGTTTGAAGATCATTTATGCAAAAAACTCAACTTGATCTGGATATATACTATGTTGTGTGTTTTCTCCGATCTAAGCTACTGTCAAACTACAGATCACAGATCAAACACAATCAAGATTGGACAGCTCCAGGTTAAAAATTGTTTAAAAGTTTAGGGCCATCTATACATTTGTCATGGAACTAAAATTAAGTAGGGGAAAAAAAAAACTTGCTCCCAGATAGATTTGAACTCGAGCATGTTGCAATTCACATGTTTTGATACTGACTACTTATCTCGCTCCAGGGCCGGAACTAGGGGGAGGGGGGCAGTGGGGCCCCGGGCGGCAGATATCAGGGGGCGGCAATTAAAGAAAGATTTACTAAAAAAAAGGTAAAATGATATGAATTTTGTATAGTCTCCTACCCATCTTATAATAGAATGTCCGAATTACAATAGCCAACGACTACAGCTCAAGATAATTCCACATTTCCGGGATCCAACATCATTCAACAGATTCCTAAAGAAACCAGACGCCGAATCACTCCTTCAATTAGACAGTTACATTAAAGCTTCAAAAATAGCCATATAATAGCCCACTCATTCTTGATACATATTTATTTTTAGAATAATTTTTTTTTTTTTTTTTTTTTTTATATATATCTATTTTGTTTATACCATATTTGTGACTATTATGTTCTTTTAGGATGTTCTTCTTAAATACTTTTCTTATATAATGTTCTTGATAGTTATTGTGTTTGTACAGTGTTATTTACTAACAATGTTCGTTGTTATATAATGTTTTTTCTAGACTAAAATTTCATACTGTTTTTTTTTTTTTTTTTTTTTTTTTTTTTTTTTTTGTAAACTATATATTTTTGTAATAGGTTTTTATTGTACTTATATTGCTGTATTATTGTATTTAAATTGTTTTGGTTATACAAATTTTGTAAAAATATATTTTGTAACGACTATTAGCAATGGCGGTAAGCCAAAGGGGCAGAATAAAAAAAAAAAAAAAAATTTGTATAGAAAATTTTAAGAAGGGGGCAGCAAATTAAATTTTGCCCCCCCCCCCCTAAAAAATCTCCTAGTTCCGGCCCTGTCTCGCTCGGCCACTTTGCTTTATGATATTTCAAAGCTTTTTTTTATCTACTTGAATGACACGTAGTACTATTAATTTTTTTTTTTAACAAAAAGGTCTTTTTTTTTTTGACAAAAAACATTCACACTTTTTTCTCATTCACACTCGCATTCACACAGTCTTTTCGGCAACTTAGGCCATTTAAGACTTTAAACGATATCCGTTAATGATTATTATACATATTGGGGTCCAGGCATTTCTATTTAAGTTATTTGGTATCCAAATGCCTTAAATAAAATTATCGGACTGCCTGGGATCCGAACTCGCGACGTTCGGTATAGAAGGTAGACACGCTACCAACTACTCCAAGCCCCGTGGGCAAAAGGTCATTTATAAATTGTAAAAAGTGTATAATTAAAATTAGTTTATAAAAGTTAATTCATTTATATCCAGATTTTGAACCCACTTAATGTATTTATTATTAAACTCATGAAAAAAATGTTATTTTGTAGGCGAATGGCACGAACTCTACAGGATAAATTTTGAACTAGCCTAGTATTGCCATCTAGCCACTTGTCATATAACCAGGGAGGTAGGGAGTGACACTAAGGCTTGTTTGAAGGAGTGGGGGGTGGCTCCAAAAAAGAGGGGAGAAATTCGTGTCGGCCATATTGAAAATATGTAAACATTGACTTTTCCATAGGACACAATACAATTTTGTTTCCAATTTCCTCGTGTTTTTGAAAGTTTTTCTTAGATATTTCTTCTTTGTTTTATAGTTTTGTTCATATATTTAAACATTTGAAATAGTTTTTAATGATTTAATTTGTATTTACTTGTTTTTTTTAGATTTTAAGCCTAGGTTAGGTATAGGTTATAGATAGTTGTTTTATTGAAGAATTCTTGATTTTGTGTGTTTTTATTTTATTTTTATTTTTAAAAATAATTAACATGGCATGTTCTGCATATGAATGCATGAAATGACCTATAAAAAAAGTAAAAGACAGCAAAATGAAGAGGAATCTGGGAAAACATTTTCTTTCTACAAGCCCCCTAAAAAGCTTATTTTGATGAGAAAACATCAGGTATTTTTTTTTTTTTTTATCATAACAAGTGCCTCAAAACTACCAGTCATATTTATATATAGTCAGTTTTTTTTTTTAACATTCACACTTTGTTTTCTCATTCACACACAAATTCACACAGTCTTTTCGGCAACTTAGGCCATTTAAGACTTTTAACGATGCTAGTATTTTTAATAATATATCTATTGGGGGTCCAGGCATTTCTATATACTCAGTTAATTGCATACATTTATAGTAGGCCTACTAAACAAAATATTTTTTGTATATAACATTATGAGATTTATATAAATTAATATTTTTGGTAATTAATTTAAATATATTAATAAATATATTTTTTGTTTATATTTTATTTTTGTAACCATTTTTCCATTAAACTAATGATAATTTCTTTTTTTAATTGACATATCAACAGCATTAGGAAGAGAATGATTGTCGCAACATTTAATTTTTTTTATACATATATGCATATCAAAACGACCTGCGGTTGAAATAAAATAATTTTTAAAGAGTTTTTCCTTCATGAGAAAATTTTTACTCACATAATTTTCCAAAAAAAAGGCCCGTTTGATGATATATTAACATTACGTTCAATGGAAAATCCAATGTTTTCATCTTTTCAATATGGCGGCTGTGACGTCATTTAGGCGACAACTTTTATTCCAAAGCTTCCCTCCCTACCTCCCTGCATATAACTAAAAGAAACTTATAAACATTCTTCCCATAGAGCTAGAGCTGTCCCCCCTCCCCATGCTACAGATGATGAAATTGTTTGAATTTAATGGCCAATTACTGTATAAATATAACGACAGACAGAAATAGTAGAAAAAATTTTTTCCGGATGTTTTGCTTTTTAAAAGAAAAAAAAAAAAAAAAAAAAAAGAAAGTTTTTCCAATCACTCTCATCAACTATAGGTCTATATATAATTCGGACGGTAAATTTTTTCCTCTTTTTTTTTCTCAACGGAAGTAATTAGAGTCACGAATTTCTTAGAGTGTTGATTGCTTTTCATTGAATTTTATTTATTTAAAAAAAATAAATAAGAGGTGATTTTTTTACCAACTTATGATCCGATGATCGTTTCCGATCGATCCGTAAGAATGAGGAAATTCGCTCTGTCCCATCCCCCAGCACATCTTTTTTTTTTTTTCTGGAGAGAAAAGTTTTAGCCATTTATTAAAACGTTATTAAACTCTCGGGTGGTGAAATTTATTATATCACTTGGCCACAGAATAATATTCTTCCCCCTCTCTCTCTCTCTCTTTCTCGCTTTTTCACCTGCTATTGTCGAGGGTTTTTTAATACCTTTTATTTTTTAATAATATGTGTAAATAACTAAATATAATTCTTTTTTTTTAATGTAATAATGGAAAATACAAATTGTAAATAATATGTGGATTTGCCTTTTGTGCTCATGGGCGTAACTAGGGGGCCTCCCCCTCAGAAAGCTCCTTGCTCCAAGAAAAATTGAGAAAATATGGGGCTTTCCAGGTCCTCCGGAGAATAGCTGGTCCCATGACCCCCCCAGCGAGGATGGTTGGTCCTATGCCCTCCCCCCAGCCAAATTCTCTAGTTACGCCCATGCTTGTGCTAGAGGTTAGGACTTTAAATAATTTTAAAAATATGATATCTGAGAATAAAATAAGGAAATTTGTCTTACTTATCTTTTTACCGTAATTATAAAAAAGAGCTTTTTCCCTTTTGGGCCCACTTGCGGCGGACCTTCGCCTTTTATTTTTTTTATTTAAGATCTTTTTCGGCATCGAAGGCCATTTAGACCCCATCTCTATTTATTTCAATTGGGTTGGTAGCCTATCCAATTGAAATAAATGGGATGCGAACCCGCGACTCTTGGCATAGAAGGCCAGTACGCTAACCCCTACACCAAAGCCCGAGGGTGAAAAGTAAGTTGTTATTATTTCTATTCAAATAGGAAGAATAAAATGAGCAAGCAGCTAGTTATATTTCAATTTATTAATAAACCAGGGCCCACGTTTCGGTCACATATGGGACAGGGGCGTATTTAAGGGGGGGGAGGCGAGGGGGCCCGGGCCCCCCGAAATTTCCCAAACACATATACATATATAGGGATATACAGACATCAGCACAACAAATTTTTCCGCACGATGGACAACTTTGGTTCCGCAATAGAAAAAATGTTCCTCAAAAAATTTCGTGTGAAAAAAAAGTATAGTTCCTTAAAAAAAAATTTTCCTCAGGAAAATTTTTGAGTTCGGGCCCCCCCCCGAAAAAAATTTCTATATACGCCCCTGATATGGGACCATTCTCAGACATTAACCTGGGTAATTATAAACATAATAACAAAAAGAAAAAAGTTTTATGTAATTGATTGTATCTATCTGTTAAATGTTCTTTTCTTCATTTGTAGCCCTGAGGATGGTCCCATATGTGACCGAAAAGTCGGTCCTGGTTTATTAATAAATTGAAATATAACTAACTGTTTGCTCATTTTATTCTTCCTATTTGATTATCAACACTCAGCTATATACCTCCTTCAAATTATTTCTATTCCAATCCAGTGCCTGCTTGAGAATTACATTCATAAAATACATAAATGCAAAGAATACATAAATATTTCTCTATACATTCCTATGGGAGAAATAGGAATTAATAACTAAAAATTTCCTGGACTCTCCATAACGTCCTCTATAAGAGTGCAAAATTTCGTTTCAAAATTATAATAATAAGGGAAGTTGGTCAAACAGAGCGTGATAGACAATACAATAGTATACAATAAAATATCATTAATATAATACAATAATCAAACCTTAATATCTAACTAACAGTTTTCTTCTATGATAGTAATAATACGAACCACAAAAGATTTAATAAAGCTAAAAGACTTATTTCTCTCAAAGATTTTGAGGGCGGAGCTTTGGACAAAATAGAAGGGTGGGGGGAAAGCTCCGCCCTCTCAACGAATCGCTCTTCTCTCATTAGACCAATAGTTCCTTGTAAATTTGTTTCGGTAATAAAAGAAGTTGGTATTCATCAAATGTATTTTCCTTGTCAAGTTAAAAAAAAATGTGGAATTTCTGTATTATATTAATAAATAAATTTATGAGAAAGGATCAAAGATATTTTGTGAAATATTCTAAGAATGTGGCTAGTGGTGTGATTAGACGCACGACAGACAACTGTCTCTCATCTTTGGTTTTCTGTGCTTGTCACACCAGATTTTTTGTGTCGAGATATATATATTTAATTTCCGGCAATATAATAGAATTCAAGATGTAAAAATTTTGGTAACTATTTCACTTCTCTTACCTCAAGTAAATTTTTACAAGAGTAAAGTGTGCTTCAAACACTTTCGAGGATGAAATGAGAATATACATTTTAAAGAGAATCTAAAAAAAAAATAGTTGATTCTTTGAATTTTAATACAAAATCTTTATAATGAATTTTGAAAAAATTGAAAAAAGTACATCAGTAAAGTACTAGTAGTGCTTCTTGACCAATTTTGTTCAAAAGTTTAATTTTTCGCCTCAGTCGAGTACCTAATTTAAATATAAAATTTCAATCTAGTAGCTCAATTGATTTATTTTGTTCATACAGAGAGATTATTTTGTGGTACACTGTAAAAATTTTTGTGTTGATTTTACACTTGTATAAGAAGCAAAACAAAACACAAACAAAAACCTACTAAATTCAGTAAGTCTTTGTAAGAACCATTTACAAATGTATTGTATGCATACAATGTATGTATTGTAATTTTCAAAACATTTTTGAAAATTAGAGTGCAATTGTATGGCAATTTTAGAATTCCCAAACTGCTTTCGAAAAAATACAATTTTTAACGAAAATTACTATACAATATACGTAAAAATACAATACATAGTCTATTTTTCGACGAAAATTGTAATTTTAAAATGTTTTTTTTTTTTGTTGTAAATATTTAAACGCATAAATTTGTAATTTTTTTTTTATTAAACACACTTTTTTTCTCATTCACACTCACACTCACACACACATTCGCACTGCACTGTCTTTTCGGCAACTCAGGCCATTTAAGACATTTACAATAACCGTTATTTATTTAATATACATATATGGGGTCCAGGCATTCTTATTTTGGTATCCAATTAGCTTAAATAAAATCGTCGGACTGCCTGGGGTCCGAACCCGCGACGTTTGGTATACGAGGTTAGCACGCTAACCTCTACACCAAGCCCCGAGGGCAATTTGTAAATTTAGTAGATAAATGCATATTAGTGATCATTTACAAAGGAAATTGGTAAATATAGTATTCCAAAACATACTATAATTAAGATAAAAAAAAAAAAAAATTATTTTCAATGTAAAATTTTAAAAACGAACTTAAAAATTTGATTTGTATTTATATTCTGGCAAATAAGTACAGAATGCGCCTTTCAATTACTGAAATTAAGAAAAAATTGTCTGCTGTGAGGCCAGTCAGACCAGATTACCCCCCTCCCCCCCCCCCCGGAGAAACACCTCTGCTCGCCCTTGCCTCAAAACGTGCATTTCCATCATTTTGACATGAATGCAATAATTTCTCTCTATATGTTAACATAAGAGAAAGTAAAATAATTGCCGATTCATGTATGAGCAGACAAAAACATGATGATTCAAATAATTAGCTAAAAAAGCCCCCACCATTGTACAAATATATTTGTAAGGGTTAGAGCCTCCCACCAATCTGATAGCAGGTAGATTGCCTTAATATTTTTCGAAAAAAAAAAAAAAAATTCTCAGAGCTCATTGCATCTGGCAACCGGAAATTTTTTTAATAAAATAGAAAATCAATTTTTAACTCTTATTTTATTTTCTTCCTTCTTTCAAGACTTTTTTTTTTTTTTTTTTTTTTGATACAATATCTTTTTCTACCTCTCTCTTTTTATTTGCTGCTAATAATTTTCCGAACAATTGCCCTCGGGAGTCGCTAATCACTTTGGAGGGCTGAACTGAGATAACAAATGCAGCTCGTCATCGGTTTTTGTCCCTGGCCAGAATGCAAACCGAGCGAAAAGTTAACAAGCACCCAATAAAAAGATCAAATTGATTACCGTCAATGAGTTGAAATTCTAATCTGCAACTCAATTCAATTTGTAAACATCGGGACACACACACACACACAAAAAAAAGAGAAAAAGAAAATGAGGTTAACAAAAAAAAAAATCATTGTGTGGTTTTATGAAACCACGATGCAAGTGAAACTTTTTTTTCGGATCGTAGGCGTTTAACTGAAAATTTTCAGAAAATTAATTCAATTAAGGGAATTAAAATCGCGTTTTTAATCTTAACTTAATAATTGGAAAATGGGAAATTAATAGACCTATGTTAAAAACTGAGAACAATATTTATTTAGTAATTTGAATCATTTTAAATTATTTTAAAAATTATATTTTATCAATTTAAAAATTGAATAAATAAATCTCACAATTATTTATTTATAATTCGATATATATATATATATATATATATATATATATATTAAATTTCAACTTTCCTATTTTTGTCGGCACGGCTTGTGACGTCATGAGCTTGTAGCGTCACGGCCTTTGACGTCAGGGGGCTTGTAACGCGACAAGCTGATAAAAGAGCGAAAAAATTTGAGGCCATCAAATAAAAGTTCCTCTTAAAAAAAAAACAATTTAAATAAACTTGATCTCTTCAAAATGATTATAGGCTAGCTACTAATGTAGGCCTACATTCGATCCTTTATACAGAAAGCAGGCCGGCCCGTCGCACGGTCTAACGCCTGTTGAAAATATAGAAGGAAAGAGACTGACATGTAAAGAAAAAAAATATTGCCAGTCCCAGCTAGGGCAGCTCGTGGTCGCCATCCACGTACCTACAAGATGTGGACCCCTGAGCAAAGCTTGGAATATTGAAATTTAGTCCCCCCCCCCCCCCCAGTTAGTCACATACAAACAAACCCCCTACAACTATTGTCGCAACATAGAACTTCCCCACCCCCCATAATATCGCAACCGAAACATGTTTTAAACATTTTCTTAAAATTTCCTATACAAAATTCATATCATTTTACTTTTTTTTTTTTAGTATGCGAGTCTCATCCCATCTTTTCAAAGTCAAAAAATTTTATAACTTCAATTTTGAATTGTTATGTTATGTCACACTTAGAGAAACCTCAATGTCACAATTAGTAACGTTTTGGCCAGACACCCCCCCCCTGAACGCAATACGTAATATGTGGACGACCCCTTTTGAAAATTTGCGGAGTATCTGGACTCTCAATTACGTCCTTTAAAAAGACTGCAAATTTCGTTTCAAAATTACGGGAAGTTGGTCAAAGTGAGAGCGTGACAGATGGACAGACGGACGGCACTCGGTTATTATTATATAGAAAAATTATATTTTTTCAAAAAAGGGAGCGTACAAGTATTACGTAACGCAATTTGGGGGAGGGGGGGGTCTCGTAAAGCGTTACAAGGGGAGGGGGGTTAAACAACGCGTTACGTAACTGTTATTTTAGCGACTTTCCGATATTTTGCGCAACATAATTGTGGCTTTTAGATAAAAATGGCCACTTGAGCGTTACGGAACGTCTAGGAGGGGGGGGTCCAGAAAAATGTTACGGCGCGTTACATGGGGGGTCAAAAATCTTCAAAAATTGCGTTACGTAATACTTGTACGCTCCCAAAGTAAAAAACCAAAAAATGAAGTACCGTACTTTTAGGTCGAATTTTTTAATTCCCCCCAATTTGATGAATTAAAATCATTATAACAAACAAACAAAAAAAATCTGATATTTTTTTTATATAGTGTTCGAAAATAATGTAGAATAAAAAAAAGAAGAGAGAATGTGTATTGCTTTTAAAATTGAAATTACTTGTTTGGCTGTAATGAGGGAATCCACCTGTGGCCCCGCTGGTCTCGGATTAGAATTTTCCCACAATCCCAAACTCCCTACCCGCTCTACCCCCAAGTCCCTTATGGCAAAGGTGATTTAAAGGGGTTGGGCTCACCCGATAAAACAAACATACATCTCCTCTCTCTCTCTCTCTCTCTCTCTCATATATATTCAATTCACCAGGAAAAAAATAGTATTAATCCCAATCAAATCACCGCAGGTTCTTTGTGTACTTAGCCTTAAAAAAAAAAAAAAATAAAAGTTTATTTAAGAAAATTTCAAACATGATTCTTTTACGAAATCAAATTGTCCAAAAAAAAGGTGGACATTATAAAAACAAAATCTGCTGATTATATAATACTTTAATAATAACAAGCACGCGGTATTTAAGCAGGTGGGCCGTAGTATAGTGGTAGAGTATTCACCTTCTAGTGTTTGAGATTCCTGATAAAAATTTTTAAAGTGGAACTTTTATTTGATAGCCTCAAAATTTATTCGTCTCTTCTATCAGCATGTCGCGTTACACAGCCGTGACGTCAAAGGCAGTGACGCTACAAGTTATGACGTCACAAGCCGTGATGACAAAAATAGGAAAGTTGTTTAATATATATGACGAATTATAAAAAAATAATTGTGAGAATTCAATTATTCAATTTTTAAATTGATAAAATATAATTTTTAAAATGATTCAAATCTTCAATTACTAAATAAATATTGTTCTCAGTTTTTAACGTGCGTCTATTGATTTCCCATTTTCCAATTATTAATTTAAGATTAAAAACGCGATTTTATTATACCCTTAATTGAATAATTTTCTGAAAATTTTCAGTTAAACGCCTCGATCCGAAAAAAGTTTCACTTGCATTGTGGTTTCATAAAACCACACAATGTTATTTTCTAAAATTGCGTCAGCCGAAAAAGAACTTAATAATAAATGTAATTGTTATCTTACAACATTATGCTCTCAGGAGGGGGTGGGGGGGCTCACTGATGTAGTAGGCTAGGATGTCAGCTTCTACAAAGAAGATCCGTATCCAATTCTTGGGCTTGAGGGTTTTTTTTTCATTAAATAAAAATAATTATTTAATGTTAACAAATCCTCAAGTATGTCCTGGATTGGAATATAGCGGCGGTTCTCAATTGGAAGATTACTTTGCATATGATCCTCTTACAACCTCCAATTATCTATAGCAGCGGTTCCCAACCCCCAACAAACTAAATGCAATAAAATCCATTTCTTTTATAAGCAATTACAGTGCACTCTGGATATTTCGATATCCAAGGGACTACTAGAAAAATTCGAATTTTCGATAGTGGGCGGTATTTGTTTAAATTAAATCCTTCTTGTTTTAAATTTTAAGAGTACCAACCATTTTACTTGTACATACACGCACATTTATATATAGGCCTCAGGATTTTTTTAACTGAAATAGTGGGCCGCACATCAAAAAATGGTTGGGAACCACTGGAATATAGGATCTCACCACAATAGCCCCCAGGCAATTCTACGAGGAGATAGATAGATAGATAGTTTTATTAGGTTCTGAGGCATTTGCCTCCTAAAGTCTCAACAAGTATTTACACAATAATAGCTAAGTCTCTCCCAATAATCTATCGAAGCCCCTGCTCCTTTAAATGATGATCAAAAAGTTTGCTCTTCAATGTAGTTAACGTTAGTGAGCCCCTAATCTCCAATGGAATCACATTCCACAACTAAATAGCTGCCACAGAGAAGGAGGACGCAAATGTGGCCGTTTTATGTTGTGGCACCCGCAAGTCCAAACTCTGGCAGAAGTAAAAACCAAAACCAAACACAAACACCATAAGGTTCTTACCGATTTGAGAGGAGAGAGAGTTGCTGTGACATCCTATGGAAGGGGAACCCTCTCAGTGATGCATTCTTCGAAAGGAGTCGATGCTTGGGGAATCCCTCCTAAAACTAGGACATCCTCCCTAGCATGGATAAGGATTAGTTCACTAGCTAGAAATGTACTCAGTAGGAGGAGTTAGAGGTAGGAAATGTTTTGACTTCACGGGGTGCCGGTAGATGGTTCAGAGCCAGGTTGGGTTTAAGGTATGTGTTTCTTCGTGCTCTGGTAAATCAACGTGTATTCCAATAGGAATTTCAGATTCCAAAAAGAGAGAAATTAAAAAAAAAAAATTAATTGTGTGGTTTTATGAAACCACGATGCAAGGGAAACTTTTTTCGGATCGTAGGCTTTTAACTGAAAATTTTCAGAAAATTATTCAATTAAGGGTATTAAAATCGCGTTTTTAATATTAACTTAATAATTGGAAAATGGGAAATCAATAGACGCATGTTAAAAACTGAGAACAATATTTATTTAGTATTTTAATCATTTTAAATTATTTTAAAAATTATATTTTATTAATTTAAAAATTGAATAATTAAATCTCACAATTATTTTTTTATAATTCGTCATATATATTAAATTTCAACTTTCCTATTTTTGTCGTCATGGCTTGTGACATCATAACTTGTAGCGTCACGGCCTTTGAGATCACGGCTTGTAACGCGACATGCTGATAGAGAAACGAAAAAATTTGTGTCGATCAAAATAAAGTTGCACTTTAAAAAAAAGAATATAATTTCTGCAAATGAATATAGAAATTAATAAACGAGATAGAGTATATTAATTTATAAGAATACTTAAAATTGAAAGTCGTCGTCAGTCAAAATGAGGTTTAAATTACGAAATGAATGAGGCAGGCTGCTGATCTTTTCAGGAACAGAGAGAGAGAGAGAGAAAACTATTCGACGAGCCTAACTCATCCCAATCCGGAAGAAGCAACCATCTGTGTGTGAGTGGGTGGGTTTAGGAAAGTATGCGTGTGTGTATGTGTGAGCACTTATGAAACCCCAAGGGAGCCGGCAATTATCCCTAATGACGCAGCCGCACCCCCAACGCACTTAGCCGACCAATTGATTCCGACTGCGCAAAAAGTGATGACGTTCAAAAGCCTCTTCCTTCTTTTTCTTTGGCTATGAGAGAGGAGTAGATGAATTTACTACATCTTTAATGTAAGTAAATACAGACACCCACCCACACACATATATATCTACTCGATGCCGCGCTCGCCTGTCGAGCGTGAAACGAGATCCACTCTTTTTGGCCGCTACGCCGATAAATCTGGACCACACACACACACACCGAATTCGCAAATCTCTGCCGTTCGATCATACATTAAAAAAAAAAAAAAAAGGGAAGGAGATTTTGGGAATCCAATTCGATTCGCTTGTTTTAGAGTTTGAATATTCTCATACTATCCATTATCCAACTTTTTTTACTTTCTCTTACCTCTATATGTGTTAATATATATAGAGAGAAAGTATTGGATTCATGTCAAAAATTTAATGTCGAGATTTTGACGGATATATACTTTTTGAGATTCACTGAATCCAAAAAAGTGGTTTTCGCGACATGGACTGTCTATGTTCAATTTAGTTACGGATCTGAAATATTATATTTAAGTTAGACACCTCCCTGGAGCGAGAAAATAAGCTTTTGAACAAAATCCGCCAAAAAGTACTTTTAGAGTTTTTTTTTTTTGATTTTCTCAAAATTCGCTCTCACGATTTTGATTTAAATTCAAAAATCAATTATTTTTTAGATGCTCTTTAAAATGTATATTCTCATTTTGCTCTCAAAATTGTTTGAAGCACACTTTACTCTTGTACTTCATAGGAAAGATAAGAGAATGCCATGGTAACAAAATGTAAATATTTTTCTGTTTATTAATTTTATATCTTGTGAATATATATTGGCGGAAACTAACAAAAAAATCTGCTGTGTGATCAGTCACACCAGATTTGTTCATTTCCTCTTATAGAATTGGATTAATGTCGAGATTTTGATGGAAATACACTTTTTGAGGCCACCTAAGTCCAAAAATGCAACATGATCTCGAAGTGAATAAAATAAAGAATGAAGGGAATTAGTTGAAATTTTATACACTGCGCGTCAAAAATGACGTAAAATTTTGTTTCTTTTTAAGAAGACTACCTCAATGATACTCTAATTTAAGAAACATTTGATATGAAATATCTTATTTTCTAAGTAAATTTAACACAAATACAAATCATTTTAATACAATTTAAATAAAATAAAGGCCCACGGGGCGTGGTGTAGAGGTTAGCGTGCTAACCTCATATACCAAACGTCGCGGGTTCGGACCCCAGGCAGTCCGATGATTTTATTTAAGCCATCTGGATACCAGATGGCTTAAATAGAAATGCCTGGACCCCTATATATATAAATTCATAAATAACGGATATCGTAAATGTCTTATATGGCCTGAGCTGCCGAAAAGACAGTGTGAATGTGTGTGTGAGTGTGAGTGTGAATGAGAAAAAAGTGTGAATGTTTAAAAAAAAAAAAAAAAAAAAAAAAAAAAAAAAAAAAAAGGGAAAAATATCGATTTTCAATTTGAGGGACAAATCAACATAATCTCAATATGTTGGATATTAATTACAAATTTTATTTTTATAAGAATTTCCAATAAAATAGACAGAGAAATACTGGAATGGAAAGATTATTTTAAAATTTTAGAAATTTATCTCTCTTTATTTCATTTAAATTGTAATTATTTATTAAAATTATATGGATTTGTGTTAAATTTACTTAGAAATGTATAAGATATTTCATATTAAATGTTTCTTAAATTAGAGATCATTGAGGTAAATTAGAACAGGTTTTCCTAAAAAGAAACAAAATGTTACGTCATTTTTGACGCCCAGTGTATAAAATTTCAACTAATTTCCTTCATACTTTATTTTATTCACTTCGAGATCATTTTGCAACACACATTTTAAACTTGGGAGGCTTCAAAACGTGTATTTCCATCAAAATCTCGACATATAATTTCAGATTAAATTACAGTATCATTAAGATAGATTAGAATAGGTCTTCTAAAGAAGAAACAAGGTGGTTTTTTTTTTTGACGGACACAAATTTAAGTTAGGTATCCTTCTGTGCTGTGATAGCTCAGGGATCCACAACTTGTGGGTACGTGGATAGTGACCACGAGCTGCCCTAGGGACTGGCATTACTTCTGTCTCTTCCTTACTATATTTTCTACTTTAAAAAAACTACTATTATAATGCTGTTTTTTTTTTTTAAATGAATTAAATTCATATTGGAATATTGTAACAGTTATAATTTTTTAATGACGTATTAAAAAATTATGAAAATTAGGCCTATTGTAATTTTTTTTTTTTTTTTTTTGTAATCAATACAGAACAACCAACTGTTACGATAATTTTGAATTTTTTTTAAATTTATTATTATTATTATTATTCACATATTAATTAAGAAAAATTTAAAATAAGCTTAGATAATTTATTTAAAAACCAACTGTCAAATTAGTTCAGCATTCTTGCAATAGATGGCAGGCTAGTCTAACATCTGATCCCCTTTTTGGCCTATATTTATATATTTTTGTGCTTTTATAAATGATACTTAATAAATAATAACAATTATAAAGTATTCATTCTTAAAAGATCAATGAAAATCAACCAAATGCATTAAATATTATTAGCTACCACTCTGACATCTCTTGGTAGATTTTCGTAATAGGTGTTTTTTTTTTAAAGTGTTTATTTTTGTTTACTTTTCAAACGCCATCTTATCGGCGGCTGTGACTCCCATCCCCAGGTTGACTGGTAAAATCCCTTTAATTCCGAACCCTTGAGAGATTAAGTTATTACAGGGGTATAATTTTATTCCCGAAATTTTTCTATTGATTTAGTAATAATACCAGTACTCTGAACTTTCCCTATTGATTCTTTAATAGCAAAATAAATAGTAAATTGCAAAATAGTTTCTAGGAATATTATTTTTCTCTCTACACTTGTATTATTATTTTTTTTTTTTTAATAAATACATAGTACTTTTTAAATATTTATTAAAGATATAAATCAAATATATATATATATATCACAAATTTGTTTTTGATTTATGTAAATTTGTTTTTCCACTGAATGGGAATTTGATGTCAAAGTTTTAAGCACCTTTCAGAAACCATGATTAAAATAAACTTTTTTTATTTTTTTTATTTTCAGCTTAAAATTAATCTATTGAATGAAAAGACTGATTTAATTTTATACTTTAATAGTAAATCATTAAAAACTTAATTAAAAGTTTAAAATTAATAAATATGGAGTTTGTAAAATTAAAAAAAAGTTAATTATTTTTGAAAATTCCATACGGGTTTTGTTTTTAATGAATTAAAATATTATCAAAGACAATGTGGAGGAAGGCCCGTAATACAGAAAAAAAGATTGAATAACAAAAAACATCACCTCTTTTCCATTCGAATTATTTTTATCCCCCTAAGGATTTTTAACACCTTTGTCCTGAAGATGGGTGACGTTTAGTCCCCGTAACGTCGACAAGGGAAATTAAAATAATGGTGGTGTTTTTTGGTATCCAAATGGCTTAAATAAAATCATATGACTGTCTGGGAACTGAACCCGCGACCCTTAGTATACAAGGCAAGCACGCTGACCCCTACACCAAGCCCGCAGGCGATAGGCAAAGTTAATAATTGATTGTATTAAAATCGTTCCAGCGAATATTAATAAATACTAAAACAATACTATAAGGAATTGTAAAATAAAAATCTGGTGTAACTGGTCGCACAGCACACAACTTTCTCTTACCTTCAGTAATCGAAAGTTGTGTTCTGTGCTTGCACACAATGATTTTTCCTGTCGACATATATTTAATTCCCGACAGTACGGTAGGCCTACATTCGAACTTCAAGATGTAAAATTTATAAACATGGGAAAATATTTATATTTTGTTACCATGGCAACCATTTCTCCTATCTTTCCTATGAAATACAAGAGTAAAGTGGTCTTCAGAAGATTTCAATGGTAAAATGAGAATATACATTTTAAAGAGCATCTAAAAGTTAATTGAATTTTAATCAAAATCGTTGGAGCAAATTTTGAGAAAATCGAAGAAAAAAAAAATAAAACTGAAAAACTACATCAGTTCTAGTACTCTTTGGCCGATTTTGTTTAAAAGCTTCTTGTCACGTCCCAGGGAGGTGCCTGACTTAAATATAAAATTTCAACCTCCTAGGTAAATTCTTTCATGCTTAAAATTGAACACACACACACATACAGACAGACCATGTCGCGAAAACCACTTTTTTGTATTCACGGGACCTCAAAACGTGTATATCCATAAAATCTCGACATCAAACTTTTGACATGAATCCAATACTTTGGTTATCTGGCCGGTATTCCGTCGTGGGTCGTCGTCGTGTCGTCGTCTTGTTTGAGCACAAAGAACTTCTCCTCTGGAGGCCCCTGTCGATCTGTTTCCTGTCGTCGACCTTTTAAAAGGCGGTTATAAAACGAAAATTTTTAATTAAAATTCAAGATTATGTTGATTTGTTCCTCAAATTGAAAATTGACATATTTTTTCTTTATTTTATTTAAATTATATTAAAATGTTTAAAATTATTTGTGTTAAATTTACTTAGAAATGTTGAAGATATTTCATATTAAATGTTTCTTAAATTAGAGTATCATTAAGGTATTTTAGAACAGGGTTTCTTAAGAAGAAACAAAATGTTACGTTTTTTTTTCTGACGCACAGTGTAGGTTCTTTATTGTGAACACAGACAGATCAGATATCCTATCAGATTAGAGACAATAAAGTTAGATTAGAATAGATGCCATATTTCTAATTTGTATAGTGGATTTTGTTCCTATTGCCTGCCCTCACTTGGCTTGCGCCTGCGCTATAGGTGACCAAACTTGCACTTTTTAACAATCACTAGAAAAGAGGACAATCATTAAAAAGCAGTTAATATCACTTTCAATTACTGAAATAAAATAATGATGTTAATTATTTGACGTCATTATTATTTGATTTATTACTTAAAATTAAATTCTCTATAAATATTAAAATTTTATCGATAAACTCATTTCCTTAAAACGTCTTCTAAATAATAAATAAATTTGTTTCATTATTTTTATTGGATTCTTTCTTTTCTTTTTCTTTCCTTTTATCATTTATCTTTTAGAAACTATATAATTTTTTTTTTCTTATTTTAATGAAATCAATCACAAGTTAGGACTTTTTTCACAAAAGAAATAAAATTTTAATTTTTTGTTTAAGGTTGTTCGGACCTCGTAAGTCATAATAGAATCTAAATTTTTTTTTAATAAAATTAAAAATTTGAATACCAAAATTCCTTATTATAATTTAGTCGTGACCTATCAGAGTTTATAATTGGATTAAGTTAATAATTTAATTACCAAAAATAATAAATGAATGTCTTTTGACTTGAGCAGTTTTTCACGTAATATAGAACTGGCAACATTGCATTTATCAGCTGTTTATTTTAAATCTTAAAAGCCTTCAATTTTATTTTATTTAATATATTACAATGATTAATGCAAATCAGTTTAAACACAATGGACGATTAAGGAGAAAAAATACCGTAAAATGGAAAAAATGTAACGGACAGCGAGAAAAGAGTATTATTTTATGCGACGTTGCCGACTAGTCTGAGTCTCATTTTGTAATTATCGGCGACT
>JAKCPI010031357.1:0-19162 GCA_023213315.1 Euborellia annulipes
AAGTTATTTTTCTCAATGCCAAAAAACAAGCATACCTCTTTGCTAATTTATACAACTTGGCACTCCACATTCGAAATTTTTTACTTTCTCTTACATCTATATATGTTAATATATATAGAGAGAAAGTATTGGATTCATGTCAAAAATTCGATGTCGAGATTTTGATGGATCTTCACGTTTTGCTCTTCATTTCGCTACAATTAAATTCTTAAATAAAAGGAAAATCGAATTAATCTTTAAATAAAATTATATTTTTTGTTTAAATATCAATTTTCTTTAATTTGAGAATAAGATAACATATATTTAAAAAATTTTAAAAATTCCAAATGCTCTTCGTGTCGATTTCAATATTTCTGGAGATTCATTACTGAAATTGTTTTAAAGAAAATATGGATGTAAAAATGAGTTTCCATCTCTAAAATAAATCACATTTAATTTTTATCTTGACTGTATATGTAGGCCTATACCATTAGCTATCACGTGTGGAAAAATATTTTTCTTTTCAGTAAGAACTTCATTTAGTTCTCTGGAAATGTGAAAAATATAAATTAATTTTATAAATTTATAATCTTTTTTAATTTGTCTTCTTACCTTTCAAAATGACATGAATGGCCAATGTTCCTTGTATTCATTTATTAAAATTAAAGTGGCTTCTTCAGGCCAATGTGTTTTTACAACTAAAATTTATAATGAATATAATTGAAAAAATTAAATAGAATATAAGATTACATCTATATAAAATAAAAATAAAAATAACAGCTAACCTTATCATTTTGTTTTGGCTTGTTTTTATAACGTTGACCCTTAAATAAATAAAAATAATTAATAATAATAATATATTTTGTAAACAATTTTAGCCCAATGGCGGGTAGCTAAACGGGCCAACAAAATAAAAAAAAAAAAAAAAAAATTAATAATAATAAAGAAAATTAATGAAAAAAATGAAAATAAAACTTAAAACTTACTTCTTTTTATCGATAATAAATCCAAATATCCAAGGAATGAAAGAAAATGAAAGGTGGTCATCTATTAAAGCTTTGGCGCTGAGATCGCACTGTTTTTAATTTTTACCCGAGAGGATTAGAAGATTCAAACCAGTACTTCCCGAGTCAAAATCGAACGCCTGGCTTGAACCTTTTAGTCCTCAATTGAAGACTGCAAGGTTCAAGCCAGGCGTTCAAGTACTGGTTTGAACCTTCTAATTCTCCTGGCAGGTTTAATAGGCTCAAGCCAGGCTTTCAATTTTGACTCAAATACTGGTTTGAACCTTCTAATTCTCCTGGTAGGTTTAGTAGGCTTTAACCAAATTTTAATCCTATCAAATAACAAAGGAATTGAGGACTAAAAGGTTCAAACCAGGCGTGCAAGTACTGGTTTGAATCTTCTAATTCTCCTGGTAGAATCAGTAGGCTTTCACAAAATTGTAAATAAATAACATCCCATCAAATAACAAGGGAATTCAGGACTAAAAGGTTCAAACCAGGCGTTCGATTTCGACTCGGGATATTTTAATGTTTTATTTTGATACCCAACTTTCATTTATTATTTTAATATTCGGTGCCATACAGTGACGGCGCTACAGGGGGCTAGGGGGCATGCGCCCCCCGGCAAGGATCTCTGCCCCCTTGGATGCCCCCCCCAATCAGCTCGAAAACCAAATAAAAAAATTTCTAAAATTATTCTTTTTTTCCTTAAAAAAATGTAATTCAAGTTTTAAGCTTTTTATTTCATTATAATGTCATCGAAAAGAAAAAAAATATCCGATAACTTTACCAATCGAATTGAAATAAATAGAGACGGGGTCTAAATGGCCTTCCATGCCGAAAAAGGCCTAAATTAAAAAAAAAAACTTTATTGAGCCCCAATCTTAAAAAAAAAATTTTCTTCGAGTACAAATGTAAATCCACCAGCTATGAATCAAGTGATTCAGAAGAAATTGATACTGATTTTGAGAAATTCTGCGCATAGCCAATATCTTTCAGAAAAATTTCTGGGCTTTCATATTTCTCAGGAGATAGTGAGGAAGCCTGCCAACCAAAAGTGAAAATATTTCCCTGTACGTGCTGGTGGTGTGACATTTTTTAGATCCTCTTTAAAATGTATATTGCCCTTGGAATCTTTTTGAATCACACTTTACTCTTGTACTTTATAGGAAAGATAGGAGAAATGGTTGCCATAGTAACATTTTCTCATGTTTATAAATTTTACAATCTTGAATTCGAATTCTGATGTTCCGTACTGTTGGAAACTAGATACGCCTATGCAGACTAGAGTCCGACCAAAACAAGATTTTCAGCCGAAACCGAATTTTGGCTTCAATTTTAGTTTCGTCCGAATTCGAAACTTGTTTTAAACTTTTTCTTAAAATTTCCCATACAAAATTCATCTTTTTTTTTTAGTAAAATTTCCAATTTTTGCGCTCTTCCGAAAATCATTTGACCTTTTTTTTAAGTGCAAATTTCACTCGACGTTTTTTTTTTTTAGTATACGAACATAATCCCATCTTTTCAAACTCAGGCTTCGGGCAGGACGAAGTTTCGGCTGAAATTTGGCCGAACTGGCCGAATCCGAAACTTCTGTCGGTTCCTAAGGTCACACAAAAAATCTGGTACCACGAGTCACACCAGATTTTTTGTTTCTCTGTTGATGTAGCCTATATATTTATTGACTGCCCCCTCTGTTGATAAGTTTGTCCCACCCCTGCCCCCCCCCCCCCCACTGAGAATAAGCTAGCGCCGTCACTGGTGCCATATGACGGTTATTTATGGATAGAATATTTTTTGAAAATAATATTTGTGATTTAACATTTTATTAAATACAACACACATTTAATAAAATGTTTAAATACTTAATAAATCTTATATTATAAATAAATAAATATATTTAATATTTACTGAGTATCTCCTAAGCATGAATTATACAGTTTTTAAAAAGTCGACTATTTTTTAACACTCACACTTTTTTTCTCACTCACATTCACACAGTCTTTTCGGCAACTCAGGCCATATAAGACTTTTACGATATCCGTTATAGAGATTAATATACATATATGGGGTCCAGGCATTCTTATTTAAGCCATTTGGTATCCAAATGGCTTAAATTGCCCTCGGGGCTTGGAGTAGAGGTTAGCGTGCTAACCTCGTATACCAAACGTCGCGGGTTCGGACCCCAGGCAGTCCGATGATTTATTTAAGTCATTTGGATACCAAATGACTTAAATAAGAATGCCTGGACCCTAAATAATATATATTCATAACGGTTATCGTCAAAAGTCTTAAATGGCCTAAGTTGCCGAAAAGACTGTATGAATGTGTGTGTAATTGGAAGTGTGAATGAGAAAAAAGTGTGAATGTTTAAAAAAAAAAAAAAAAAAAAAAAAATGGCTTAAATTAAATCATCGGACTGCCTGGGGTCTGAACCCGCAACTTTTAGTATACGAGGTTAGCACGCTAACCTCTACACCAAGCCCCGAGGGCTAAAAGTCGACTTTCAGAATTCGGACAATCGAAAAATATCAAGTCGATTCCAAAATCGAAAATCACCTTTTCGAGCGTTTTTACCTAACTAATCTCGGTTTTCTCCTAAAACTAGATTAATAAAATACTAACAAAAATGTTACCCCTTTTTCGGCAAAGTAGAAATTCTTTTTCTTCTCTTCAGCAATTTATTTATTTCATTCCATTCTAAATCGAAAAAAAAAAAAAAAAAAAAAAAAAATACAAAAACGTTTGTCACTGAAAACCTATCGATGATGATAAGCTCCTGTTGAAATGAAAATACATGATCGCTCTTTTCATCAGACCACAAACAACGACAAACATTATTTATCATTTCCATGCGAACGTTTTGCTGTCTCTCTCTCTCCTCGTGCAGTCAACTTGCAACGACAATAAATCTCCATTATTATTATCATCATCATCATTATTATTAGTATCATCGTACCTTCCCATTCCATTTTTTATTTTATTTTATTATTTGGCAAATCTTACAATTGTGTTGATAAATTTATGAATTAAAAAAAAAATGCAAATTCTGATGAGTTTTCAAATTTAAATTTTTTTTTATTACCTTCCATATTCATAAGAAGTGAATAGTGGAATATGGAAATTCAAAAAAAAAAAAACATCAGTAAAGCTTCACTAGAGTTGATCAAATTTTATATACTATTTTTTTTTTTTTTTTTTTTTTTTTTTTTTTGGTGAGTAAAACCTTTCGGGATTTGAACCCGGGATCTGGAGTCTGTTTACAAAATAATTCAAAAAGGAAAAGAGATATGAGGTTGAAATTTTATATTTAAGTTAGGCACCCCCCTGGCACTTAACACGAAGTTTTTGAACAAAACCAGCCAAAAAGTATTACTACTTTACTGATGTACTTTTTATGTTTTTTTTCGATTTTCTCAAATTTCGATTTAAGGATTTTGATTAAAATTCATAAATCAATTATTTTTTAGATTCTCTTTAAAATGTATATTCTCATTTTGCCCTTGAAATCTTTCGAAGCACACTTTACTCTTGTACTTCATAGGAAAGATAAGATGCCATGGTAACAAAATGTAAATAGATGGATAATTATGGGCAGGAGCAGCCAATAAATAGACGTTTCGGTTCCTTTTATTTAAGAACCATCTTCAGTTCGTACTAGAAATATACATAAAACATTAACATTGTATATATAAAAAAATTGATTGTACAAAATAATCGAACAAAAATTAAAATATTTTTGTAAAACAAAAGAAATAAATATTGATCTTACGATTGAAATACAAATGCACACTCTGACTAACTCTGTTTTTTATTTTAATTTTTGTTCGATAATTTTGTACAATCAATTTTTTTTATATATACCCTGTTAATGTCCTATGTATATTTCTAGTAAGGACTGAAGATGGTTCTTAAATAAAAGGAACCGAAACGTCTCCGGTGATTGAATCTGCATACAGAGTCTATTTATTGGCTGCTCCTGCCCATAATTATCCATCTATACATCTCACAGTCATTACTTCGAACATATAAAATATAAATATTTTCCCGTGTTTATAAATTTTATTATAAGCCCTCGGGCATGGTGTACCTGGTAGCGCGCCTGCCTTGTATAAGTCAAGAGTTCGGATCCCAGGCATTTTGATGATTTTATTTAAGCCATTTGGATACATGGACCTCCAATAGATATATTTAAAAATAACGGGTATCGTTAAAAATCTTAAATGGCCTTAATGGCCTGTGAATTTTATAGTATTTTATAATATTTTTTAATATATCGGCCGAAAACACAACTTTCAATTACCAAAGGTAAGAGAAAGTTGTGTACTGTGGGCTTAGTCACACCCGATTTTTATAATTATCTTAAGACAATTCATATTTTCAAATGAATGATTTAAATTTAATTAATTATAAATCCCACAAAAACTTTTATCTTTTTTTTTTTTTTGTTCTTTTGTCAAATAAATATACGTATATATTTCTACCAAAAGTTTTCTACACAAACATTTTAGAAACTTTTTAAAAGTGTTGTCTCAATTGAGTCTGAATCCTCTAATGGATCTGATAAATAAACAATCCGGCCGCCCTTTTTTTTTCCAAGGGAAAATGGAGCAGCAGCAACAGCAACAACAGCCAGGAGATCACAGCATCCCCCCCTCCCCTATCTAAAAAAAAAAAAAAACTTGGATCAACTAAATTGTTTGATAATTTAAGCAAGGGGGCTTTAAATGTCAAGGTCTCTCTCTTGCCATTAAAAAAATTGTATTTATTAGATGAAATTCACAACGCCATTTGCAAATAATGTTAATTGGTCCTCCCCTTTATTTTTTAAGAAATGGTTTCCATTAAAATATTTTTTTTTTTTTTTTATGGCAAACTGTGTAATGAGCCTCTTATTCATTTTTAAATATACTATACATGTTAATAAATAAAAGAAGCCTTATTCATTCAAATAAAAAATCTGGTGTGTCTAGTGATAGCACACACCCTTCGGCAAGAGAAAGTTGTAAGAGACAGTTGACTAAAATATGTTGGAAGCTTACTTACCAGTTTCGGTCTACCAAGAGACCATCATCAGATTTGCAACAATAATTTATAACATGAGTTATTACAAGTCAAATAATTTCATAAGAAAATTTTTATATTCTTACAATGGTAGAAAAATTAAATAAAGTAGAAACATGAATGAATACAATTGTCTGTACAATTTTATAATCAACAATTTTTTAATATACATACACATATAGATAAATTAAAAAACCTTTTTAATTTTTTTAAGGCACTATTGTAAATTCACCTACACTGTAAAAAAAAAATCTTAATTTTAGTGTGTTTTGGAATACTAAATTTACAAATTTCCCTTGTAAATGATATCTATTATGCATTTATCTACTAAATTTACAAATGTTTACAACAAAAAAACATTTTAAAATTACAATTTTCTTCGAAAAATAGAGTATGTATTGTAATTTTACAAACGTTGTATAGTATTTTTCGTTAAAAATTAAATTTTTTCTCGAAAGCAGTTTAGGAATTCTAAAATTACCACACATTTACACTCTAATTTTCAAATGTCATTCTAAAATTACAATACATTTTCATTCTAATTTTCAAACGACTTTCAAAAATTACAATACATTTGTAAATGGTTTTGCAAAGATTTACTAAATTTAATATGTTTTTGTGTAGGAAATATGCTTCCTAAACAATGGAGAAAATTTTTTTACAGTGTACCAAAAAATCCTTTGTTCCTAATTTTGAATTATATTTGTAAAGTGAGTGAAATTTTAATAATAGTATAATTGTCTTGAACCTTATAATGTATCTCTTATAAAAAAAAACATTAAAATACTGGTAAAGATCTTGAAATGACCAAATGAAGCAGCTAAGTAAACTTCCAACATATTTTAGAGAAAGTTGTGTTCTGTGCTTGTCACACCAGAATTTTTGTGTCAATATATATTTAGTTTCCCCCAATATATTAAAATTCAAGATGTAAAATATATAAACTTGGGAAAATATATTTATATTTTGCTACCATGGTAACCATTTCTCTTATCTTTCCTATGGAGTACAAGAGTAAAGTGTGCTTCAAACAATGTTGAGAGCAAAATGAGAATATACATTTTAAAGAGCATCAAAAAAAAAAATCAGGGGCGTATATAGAACTCAAAAATTTTCTGCAGGGAAAATATTTCTACGAAATTAAATTTTTTTTGCCGGAACTAATTTTTCTGGCAGGGTGGTAAAAAAAATTTTCCCCTGCCATGGAAATCAAATCATTTTATTTATTTTTTTTTTTAGGGATACAAAATTTTTGCCGACCTTCAAACATTTTTTCCCTAAGAAGCTAATTTTTTCCCCAACAGGGTGGTGAAAAAAATTTTTTTTTCCTGAACTGAGGATGGTAAAAAAATTTTTCCCTGCCATGTATATCATTTTACCCTACCGTTGAATCCATTTTACCTTTTTTTTTTTTAGGAAGACAGAATGTTTTTTTTTATTTTTGGAATATACCCCCTGTTCACTGTATACCCGTATACAAATTTGGAAAATTTCAGTGGGGCCCGGGCCCCCTCGGACCCCCTTATATACGCCCCTGTAAAAAAATAATTCATTTATGAATTTTAATCAAAATCAAAAAATTTTGAGAAAATCGAGAAAAAAAAACTAAAAAAAGTACATCAGTAAAGTACTAGTACTTTTTGGCCGATTTTGTTCAAAATCTTCCTGTCATGTGATATTAGGGTACTTTAATTAAATATAAAATTTCAGCCTCCTAGCTCTTTTCGTTCTTGATTTATTTTGTTCACAAACAGGCCAATTTTCCTGCCTTTTTTTCTGGGGGTACAGTGGTTCACATCCAGTTTCATTCGACCAAAATTTATTTAAATTGAATTGGCTACTAATCAATTGGGATGGAGAAAGAAAAAAAGACAGTAAATAAATTTAATATTATACAAAGCTATACATAAATTGTATCAAATAAGTGGAATAAATAAAGATGAATTTAATACACATAGTAAATTAAGTTAATCCGTTCTTTAATTGTACATTATAATACATTTGTTTTGTTAGCGCGATATATAACGATGAACGAACGTTCTCTATTACGGAACCACTCTTAAAACATTATTATGATTATGTTTATTTAATGCCCATGCACCTGTTTGAATTATGCACCATCGACGGGCCCTTCGTCATAAAATTCCAAGGGATTTTCGATGTCTCGCTTAATCCTTTGTCATTCCTCGCTAAATTAATGGGCGAGGGAGTTTATGGCCGTTCAAGATTCAGATGGAATTCGTTTCTTATTTATCTCTCAGCTATAACTTAGATTCTAATTACGAATATAATTTCTTTTATCATATTTCATTTACATTTTGTGATATATATATAAACTCGGTATATTAGCAGCAAGCGCAATTTCGCCTTTTTGCTTGAGTGTGTAAGTAAGTAAATTAATGGTCATAGATTTCGATTATTATTAAGAGTTTTCAGTTCAAAGTTGTGTTTTATGATATTAAGGTTGTCCGGATAGTACCTCGTAAGTCATAATAGAATCTAAATTTTTTTTTAAATGAAATTAAAAATTTGAATGCCAAAATTCCTTATTATAATTTAGTCGTGACGTATCAGAGTTTATAATTGTATTAATAATTTAATTACCAAAAATAATAAATGAATGACTTTTGACTTGAGCAGTTTTTCACGTAATATAGATCTGGCAACATTGCAGCTGTTTATTTTAAATCTTAAAAGCCTTCAATTTTATTTTATTTAATATATTACAATGATTAATGCAAATCAGTTTAAATACAATGGACGATTTGTGAGAAAAAATATCGTAAAATAAAAAAAAAAATGTAACTGACAGCGAGAAAAGTGTATTATTTTATGCGACGTTGCCAGACTGGTCTGAGTCTCGTGACTTCCTTATTTTTAATTATCGGCGACTGTCATTTTGGATAATTTTTTGACTTTCTTGTTAAAATATCTTTAAAAGATTTCTGCAGAAACTTTTGATTTTATGTTTAACGTATTCCTCAGAAGTGAATTGATAAAACAAACCTTTAAATTCATTATTAGAATTTGTAATATGAATTACTTGAAAAATAAAAACAAAAATATAGTATATCTATTCTAATCAATGGTTTGGATATTTTTCAAGATATTATATTAATAAAGAAAAATCGGGCAACTGACAAAAACTTTCCGAAAGAGGGGAGAGACAATAAAAAATGTTTCACTTTTTCTCATTTATAGTATAAACAAATGGAAAGTGACGATCATAAAATACGAAGCTATCTATTTCACACATGATGGCTTTTCCTAAACTTTTTTTTTTTCTCTCTCTCTCCTTTGCCATTTCACATCAATCGATTTTGAATATTTTTAAACAAAATGACCCTGAATTCTTAAAATTTTATCTATTCACCCGAACAAAAATTATTGGGGCTGAATGAAAGTAAAAAGGAAACATTTAAGGTTGTTCGGACATTAAAGCACTTTATTAGAATAAAAGCTAATTTTTTAATATGTTATCAATCACTATCACCTAAGTGTAAAATAATTTTTTGAAGCAGATCTGACGCAGGGTTATCGTGTAATTAATTTAAAAAAATTGAAATTTAACATGTAGTCTATGGGGAATGTCGACAAAACGCACACATATCGAATTATATAGCCACCTCTGCAATAGATAAAAAAACAAAAAACTTACATTTTTATCAATTCACTTCCGAGGAATACGTTAAATATAAAATCAAAAGTTTCTGCAAAAATCTTTTTTTTTTTTTTTTTTTTTTTTTTTTTGGAATGGGTGCATAAGGTCCGAAGACCTATAATGACCAATAGTCACATGCAGCCAGGAAGAAAATAAAAACAAAAGGAGAAGCATAAAGGGGAAACTCAACTGCGGGAACTGAGAAGATGCCTGTTGAGGTTAGACTTGAAAGTCTGAAGATTGTAGGTTTTGGGGAAGATAGACGCAGGGAGCTTGTTCAAATCACGGGAGGTCATGGGGACAAAGGAAGAATGAAATTGATTTGTTCTGTTAGTCGTGATCTGAACAGCATATGGATGCTGGGAAGATGCCTCTCTTGTGTTCCGTGAATATGTTGCTAAAGATATTTTAACAAGAAAGTCAAAAAATTCTCCAAAATGACAGTCGCCGATATTTCAAAATGAGACTCAGACCAGTCTGGCAACGTCGCATAAAATAATACTCTTTTCTCGCTGTCCGTTACATTTTTTCCCATTTTACGGTATTTTTTCTCGCTAATCGTCCATTGTGTTTAAACTGATTTGCATTAATCATTGTAATATATTAAATAAAATAAAATTGAAGGCTTTTAAGATTTAAAATAAACAGCTGATAAATGCAATGTTGCCAGTTCTATATTACGTGAAAAACTGCTCAAGTCAAAAGACATTCATTTATTATTTTTGGTAATTAAATTATTAACTTAATCCAATTATAAACTCTGATAGGTCACGACTAAATTATAATAAGGAATTTTGGCATTCAAATTTTTAATTTTATTAAAAAAAAAATTTAGATTCTATTATGACTTACGAGGTCCGAACAACCTTAAACAAAAAATTAAAATTTTATTTCTTTTGTGAAAAAAGTCCTAACTTGTGATTGATTTCATTAAAATAAGAAAAAAAAAAATTATATAGTTTCTAAAAGATAAATGATAAAAGGAAAGAAAAAGAAAAGAAAGAATCCAATAAAAATAATGAAACAAATTTATTTATTATTTAGAAGACGTTTTAAGGAAATGAGTTTATCGATAAAATTTTAATATTTATAGAGAATTTAATTTTAAGTAATAAATCAAATAATAATGACGTCAAATAATTAACATCATTATTTTATTTCAGTAATTGAAAGTGATATTAACTGCTTTTTAATGATTGTCCTCTTTTCTAGTGATTGTTAAAAAGTGCAAGTTTGGTCACCTATAGCGCAGGCGCAAGCCAAGTGAGGGCAGGCAATAGGAACAAAATCCACTATACAAATTAGAAATATGGCATCTATTCTAATCTAACTTTATTGTCTCTAATCTGATAGGATATCTGATCTGTCTGTGTTCACAATAAAGAACCTACACTGTGCGTCAGAAAAAAAAAACGTAACATTTTGTTTCTTCTTAAGAAACCCTGTTCTAAAATACCTTAATGATACTCTAATTTAAGAAACATTTAATATGAAATATCTTCAACATTTCTAAGTAAATTTAACACAAATAAATTTTAAACATTTTAATATAATTTAAATAAAATAAAGAAAAATATGTCAATTTTCAATTTGAGGAACAAATCAACATAATCTTGAATTTTAATTAAAAATTTTCGTTTTATAACCGCCTTTTAAAAGGTCGACGACAGGAAACAGATCGACAGGGGCCTCCAGAGGAGAAGTTCTCTGTGCTCAAACAAGACGACGACGACGAGTATGTGTGACGACGACGGAATACCGGCCAGATAACCAAAAGTATTGGATTCATGTCAAAAGTTTGATGTCGAGATTTTATGGATATACACGTTTTGAGGTCCCGTGAATCCAAAAAAGTGGTTTTCGCGACATGGTCTGTCTGTATGTGTGTGTGTGTTCAATTTTAAGCATGAAAGAATTTACCTAGGAGGTTGAAATTTTATATTTAAGTTAGGCACCTCCCTGGGACGTGACAAGAAGCTTTTAAACAAAATCGGCCAAAGAGTACTAGAACTGATGTAGTTTTTCAGTTTTATTTTTTTTTCTTCGATTTTCTCAAAATTTGCTCCAACGATTTTGATTAAAATTCAATTAACTTTTAGATGCTCTTTAAAATGTATATTCTCATTTTACCATTGAAATCTTCTGAAGACCACTTTACTCTTGTATTTCATAGGAAAGATAGGAGAAATGGTTGCCATGGTAACAAAATATAAATATTTTCCCATGTTTATAAATTTTACATCTTGAAGTTCGAATGAGGCTACCGTACTGTCGGGAATTAAATATATGTCGACAGGAAAAATCATTGTGTGCAAGCACAGAACACAACTTTCGATTACCGAAGGTAAGAGAAAGTTGTGTGCTGTGCGACCAGTTACACCAGATTTTTATTTTACAATTCCTTATAGTATTGTTTTAGTTTTTATTAATATTCGCTGGAACGATTTTAATAGAATCAATTATTAACTTTGCCTATCGCCTGCGGGCTTGGTGTAGGGGTCAGCGTGCTGGCCTTGTATACTAAGGGTCGCGGGTTCAGTTCCCAGACAGTCATATGATTTTATTTAAGCCATTTGGATACCAAAAAAACACCACCATTATTTTAATTTCCCTTGTCGACGTTACGGGGACTAAACGTCACCCATCTTCAGGACAAAGGTGTTAAAAATCCTTAGGGGGATAAAAATAATTCGAATGGAAAAGAGGTCATGTTTTTGTTATTCAATCTTTTTTTCTGTATTACGTACGGCCTTCCTCCACATTGTCTTTGATAATATTTTAATCCATTAAAAACAAAACCCGTATGGAATTTTCAAAAATAATTAACTTTTTTTTTTTAAATTTTACAAACTCCATATTTATTAATTTTAAACTTTTAATTAAGTTTTTAATGATTTACTATTAAAGTATAAAATTAAATCAGTCTTTTCATTCAATAGATTAATTTTAAGCTGAAAATAAAAAAAATAAAAAAAGTTTATTTTAATCATGGTTTCTGAAAGGTGCTTAAAACTTTGACATCAAATTCCCATTCAGTGGAAAAACAAATTTACATAAATCAAAAACAAATTTGTGTATATATATATATATATATTTGATTTATATCTTTAATAAATATTTAAAAAGTACTATGTATTTATTAAAAAAAAAAAAAAATAATAATACAAGTGTAGAGAGAAAAATAATATTCCTAGAAACTATTTTGCAATTTACTATTTATTTTGCTATTAAAGAATCAATAGAGAAAGTTCAGAGTACTGGTATTATTATTAAATCAATAGAAAAATTTCGGGAATAAAATTATACCCCTGTAATAACTTAATCTCTCAAGGCTTTGGAATTAAAGGGATTTTAGCAGTCAACCTGGGGATGGGAGTCACAGCCGCAGTTAAGATGGCCTTTGAAAAGTAAGCAAAAAAAAAACACCTATTACGAAAATTTGCCAAGAGATGTCAGAATGGTAGCTAATAATATTTAATGCATTTGGTTGATTTTCATTGATTTTTTAAGAATGAATACTTTATAAATGTTATTATTTATTATGTATATTTTATAAAAGCATAAAAATATATAAATATAGGCCAGATATAGGCTAGTAGTGGATCTGATAATACCGGCTGTTAGACTAGCCTGCCATCTTTTGCAAGAGTGCTGAACTATTTGACAGTTAATTTTTAAATAAATCTTATAAGCTTACTTTAAATTTTTCTTAATTAATATGTGAATAAAAATGATAATAATAAATTTAAAAATATTCAAAATTATTGTAACAGTTGGTTGTTCTGTATTGATTACAAAAAAAAAAAAAAAAAAAAAAATTACAATAGGCCTAATTTTCATAATTTTTTAATACGTCATTAAAAAATTATAACTGTTACAATATTCCAATATGGATTTAATTCATTTTAAAAAAAACAGCATTATAATAGTAGTTTTTTTAAAGTAGAAAATATAGTAAGGAAGAGACAGAAGTAATGCCAGTCCCTAGGGCAGCTCGTGGTCACTATCCACGTACCCACAAGTTGTGGATCCCTGAGCTATCACAGCAGAGAAGGATACCTAACTGTTAACTTAAATTTGTGTCCGTCAAAAAAAAAAACCACCTTGTTTCTTCTTTAGAAGACCTATTCTAATCTATCTTAATGATACTGTAATTTAATCTGAAATTATATGTCGAGATTTTGATGGAAATACACGTTTTGAGGCCTCCCAAGTTTAAAATTAAAATGGGTGTTGCAAAATGATCTCGAAGTGAATAAAATAAAGTATGAAGGAAATTAGTTGAAATTTTATACACCGGGCGTCAAAAATGACGTAACATTTTGTTTCTTTTTAGGAAAACCTGTTCTAATCTACCTCAATGATCTCTAATTTAAGAAACATTTAATATGAAATATCTTATACATTTCTAAGTAAATTTAACACAAATCCATATAATTTTAATAAATAATTACAATTTAAATGAAACAAAGAGAGATTTTATTGGAAATAAAATTTGTAATTAATATCCAACATATTGAGATTATGTTGATTTGTCCCTCAAATTGAAAATCGATATTTTTCCCCTTTATTTTATTTAAATTGTATTAAAATGGTTTGTATTTGTGTTAAATTTACTTAGAAAATAAGATATTTCATATCAAATGTTTCTTAAATTAGAGTATCATTGAGGTAGATTAGAACAAGTCTTCTTAAAAAGAAACAAAATTTTACGTCATTTTTGACGCGCAGTATATAAAATTTCAACTAATTCCCTTCATTCTTTATTTTATTCACTTCGAGATCTTGTTGCATTTTTGGACTTAAAAAGTGTATTTCCATCAAAATCTCGACATTAATCAAATTCTATAAGAGAAAATAAAAAAATCTGTTGTGACTGGTTGCACAGCAGATTTTTTTGTGTTGAGATATGCTTAGTTTGCGCCAATATATAAGCTTATTCAAGATATAAAATTTATAGACATGGGAGAATATTTACATTTTGTTACCATGGCAACCATTTCTCCTATCTTTCCGATGAAGTACAAGAGTAAAGTGTGCTTCAAACAATTTTGAGAGCAAAATGAGAAAATACATTTTAAAGAGCATCTAAAAAATAATTGATTTTTGAATTTTAATCAAAATCGTTAGAGCGAATTTTGAGAAAATCAAAAAAAAAAAAAACTCTAAAAGCACGGTACTAGTACTTTTTTTGCGGATTTTGTTCAAAAACTTATTTTCTCGCTCCATGGAGGTGTCTAACTTAAATATAATATTTCAACTCCGTAACTAAATTGAACACAGATAGACAGACAGACCATGTCGCGTAAACCACTTTTTTGGATTCAGTGAACCTCAAAACGTGTATATCCGTCAAAATCTCGACATTAAATTTTTGACATGAATCCAATACTTTCTCTCTCTATATATAGAGGTAAGAGAATGTAAAAAAGTTGGATAATGGATAGTATGAGAATATTCAAACTCTAAAACAAGCGAATCGAATTGGATTCCCAAAATCTCCTTCCCTTTTTTTTTTTTTTTAATGTATGATCGAACGGCAGAGATTTGCGAATTCGGTGTGTGTGTGTGTGGTCCAGATTTATCGGCGTAGCAGCCAAAAAGAGTGGATCTCGTTTCACGCTCGACAGGCGAGCGCGGCATCGAGTATATATATATATATGTGTGTGGGTGGGTGTCTGTATTTACTTACATTAAAGATGTAGTAAATTCATCTACTCCTCTCTCATAGCCAAAGAAAAGGAAGAAGGAAGAGGCTTTTGAACGTCATCACTTTTTGCGCAGTCGGAATCAATTGGTCGGCTAAGTGCGTTGGGGGTGCGGCTGCGTCATTAGGGATAATTGCCGGCTCCCTTGGGGTTTCATAAGTGCTCACGCATACATACACACGCATACTTTCCTAAACCCACCCACTCACACACAGATGGTTGCTTCTTCCGGATTGGGATGAGTTAGGCTCGTCGAATAGTTTTCTCTCTCTCTCTCTGTTCCTGAAAAGATCAGCAGCCTGCCTCATTCATTTCGTAATTTAAACCTCATTTTGACTGACGACGACTTTCAATTTTAAGTATTCTTATAAATTAATATACTCTATCTCGTTTATTAATTTCTATATTCATTTGCAGAAATTATATTCTTTTTTTTATTTCACTTTTTGGAATCTGAGGGCATATTATTATTATTATTATTTTATTGATTCCGTTTTTTCACCTTTGACTATTTTAGTCTTCAGGCTACACATACACATTTAAAAAAAATTACATAAATTTTAATGTACTTCATTTTTTTCTTTCTTCCCCTTTTCTTCCATTTTGGTCAGCAGCTCAATCATATATTGTCCTCTATTAATCCAGATGTTAACTTCTTCTCCATACTTTCCCGTCTCTTCCCTCTTGATTATTATAGATGTTCCCACATCTCGCTCGAGGCCAAACTTTCTTCTTCCACTCTTGAATTTCCTTCTCTATTAGGTATTTCTCTGGTCCCGGATCTTTCTTTATTTTCTTATAGTGGGGGAAATAGGTGGATCTTGCATATTTTCGGCCACCTCTCATCTTCCATTTCTAACATTCTTAAAGTATATTTTCCAATTATTTTGGTTTGACGAATGACCATTTTATTTCTTCCAGTCTCCATTTTCCAGATATAATTTGGAGTGTTTCTTACGAGACCTAATATCATTTTAAAATACTCCCCCTGGATCCTGTCCACTTCTTCTCTCTCTTGCCATCCCCATATTTCCACTCCATAAAATACAATAGAACTAATTAGGGCTTCAAAGAGGTAAGATTTTCTGTTAAAATCATTGGTTTTACTTCTTTTCAGAACACTCCAGGTTGTGTATATTACTTTTTTGCCTTTTTTATTTGTTCATTGATATGTTCCTTGTGGCTGTTCCTTTCGTCCAGTATATACCCTAAATATTTAAATTTCTTAACTTGTTCCACTCTTTGGTCATTAAGTTTCCAAATTTCTTCTTTGCTTTTTCTTCCTTTTTTCTAAATCTCATTATCTGAGGGCATATTATTTGAAATTCTTATTGGAATACACATTGATTTACCAGAGAACGGAGACACACATACCTTAAACCCAACTAGCCTCTACCGGCACCCCGTGAAGTTACATTAGTTCCTACCTCTAACTCCTCCTACTGAGTACATTTCTAGCTAGTAAACTAATCCTTATTCATGCTAGGGAGGATGTCCTAGTTTTAGGAGGGATTCCCCAAGCACTCCTTTCGAAGAATGCATTACTGAGAGGGAACCTTCTTTACGTCCCTTCCACAGGACGGGATGTCACAGCAACCTCTCTCTCTCTCTCAAATTGGGTAAAAGAACCTTATATGGGGTGTTATGTGTTTGGTCTATTGGGGAAGTCTATTTGCGGAAGAAGCTAACACTGAGGGATTCTGCCAGAGTTTGGACTTGGGGGTGCCACAACATAAAACGGCCACGTTTGCGTCCTCCTTCTCTGTGGCAGCTACTTAGTTGTGGAATGTGATTCCATGGGAGATTAGGGGCTCACTAACGTTAACTACATTGAAGAGCAAACTTTTTGATCATCATTTAAAGGAGCAGGGGCTTCGATAGATTATTGGGAGAGACTTAGCTAATATTGTGTAAATACTTGTTGAAACTTTAGGAGGCAAATGCCTCAGAACCTAATAAAACTATCTATCTATCTATCTCCTCGTAGAATTGCCTGGGGGCTATTGTGGTGAGATCCTATATTCCAGTGGTTCCCAACCATTTTTGATGTGCGGCCCACTATTTCAGTTAAAAAAATCCTGAGGCCTATATATAAATGTGCATGTATGTACAAGTAAAATGGTTGGTACTCTTAAAATTTAAAACAAGAAGGATTTAATTTAAACAAATACCGCCCACTATCGAAAATTCGAATTTTTCTTGTAGTCCCTTGGATATCGAAATATCCAGAGTGCACTGTAATTGCTTATAAAAGAAATTGATTTTATTGCATTTAGTTTGTTGGGGGTTGGGAACCGCTGCTATAGATAATTGGAGGTTGTAAGAGGATCATATGCAAAGTAATCTTCCAATTGAGAACCGCCGCTATATTCCAATCCAGGACATACTTGAGGATTTGTTAACATTAAATAATTATTTTTATTTAATGAAAAAAAAACCCTCAAGCCTAAGAATTGGATACGGATCTTCTTTGTAGAAGCTGACATCCTAGCCTACTACACCAGTGAGCCCCCCCCCCCCCCCTCCCTGAGAGCATAATGTTGTAAGATAACAATTACATTTATTATTAAGTTCTTTTTCGACTGACGCAATTTTAGAAAATAACATTGTGTGGTTTTATGAAACCACAATGCAAGTGAAACTTTTTTTCGGATCGTAGACGTTTAACTGAAAATTTTCAGAAAATTATTCAATTTAAGGGTAATAATAAAATCGCGTTTTTAATCTTAACTTAATAATTGGAAAATGGGAAATCAATAGACGCACGTTAAAAACTGAGAACAATATTTATTTAGTAATTGAAGATTTGAATCATTTTAAAAATTATATTTTATCAATTTGAAAATTGAATAATTGAATCTCACAATTATTTTTTTATAATTCGTCATATATATTAAATTTCAACTTTCCTATCTTTGTCGTCACGGCTTGTGACGTCATAACTTGTAGCTTCACGGCCTTTGACGTCACGGCTTGTAACGCGACATGCTGATAGAGAAACGAATAAATTTGAGGCGATCAAATAAAAGTTCCACTTTAAAAATTTTTATCAGGAATCTCAAACACTAGAGGTGAATACTCTACCACTATACTACAACCCACCTGCTTAAATACCGCGTGCTTGTTATTATTAAAGTATTATATAATCAGTAGATTTTGTTTTTATGATGTCCACCTTTTTTTTGGACAATTTGATTTCGTAAAAGAATCATGTTTGAAGTTTTCTTAAATAAACTTTTATTTTTTTTTTTTTTAAGGCTAAGTACACAAAGAACCTGCGGTGATTTGATTGGGATTAATACTATTTTTTCCTGGTGAATTGAATATATATGAGAGGGGAGAGAGAGAGAGAGAGGAGATGTATGTTTGTTTTATCGGGTGAGCCCAACCCCTTTAAATCACCTTTGCCATAAGGGACTTGGGGGTAGAGCGGGTAGGGAGTTTGGGATTGTGGGAAAATTCTAATCCGAGACCAGCGGGGCCACAGGTGGATTCCCTCATTACAGCCAAACAAGTAATTTCAATTTTAAAAGCAATACACATTCTCTCTTCTTTTTTTTTATTCTACATTATTTTCGAACACTATATAAAAAAAAATATCAGATTTTTTTTTGTTTGTTTGTTATAATGATTTTAATTCATCAAATTGGGGGAATTAAAAAATTCGACCTTAAAAGTACGGTACTTCATTTTTTGGTTTTTTACTTTGGGAGCGTACAAATATTACGTAACACAATTTTTGAAGA
>JAKCPI010031358.1:0-30419 GCA_023213315.1 Euborellia annulipes
AAGAAAATTTTATATTAATAATTTGTAATATTTTTGTCGTCACGGATTGTGACGTCATGGCTTGTAGTGTCACGGCTTGTAACGCGACATGCTGATAGTAAGAGCGAAAAATTTTTGATGCCATCAAATATAAGTTCCACTTTATTAAATAAATAAATAAAATAAAATAAAACATTAAAATATTCCAAATCTGATGCACACTCAAATAATCATTTCATCAAAACCAGATACAAATGCAAATTTCAACGTGTGTGTGTGTGCTTTCCCGTATCTAATTTATTATTCATCAATGAGATGATAAAATGATAAAATGAGTTTCCTTCTGAAGAAGAAGAGCCTATGTGCCTTCGAAATACAGGAAAGGGACTCATTTGGGGAAAATAAAATTTTTTTCATTGTTTTTTTCCCTTCCTACACCCTCTTGCCGAAAAGTCAGCGTTTTGAGGAGATTTCCGGTCTACAATTTCTCTCGGCATCACTCATCAGCTTCAATTTATTATTCATCGATTGTTGTCCCCTTTTTTTAATCCCGAAACCAAGTAGGTGTTTGTTCATGTCTCTCATTTGCAGATCCAAAGAGAAAGCAGAAGAGGGTATTTTTTTTTTTTTGAAAGAGAAGAGAGGGGGCCTTTGATGTCCATTAAACGTTTTTCACAAATTCGAGCTCTGACTGTACCCATCCGGATATGAGGGGGGAGAAGGGCTTGCAAAAAGCACACACACACACACACACACACAACGCAAAATAAAAACATCTGTTGGTGTCGTTGATTTTGTTTGGCCCAGAGAGTGATGCGTTATTGTTTTCAGAGAGTTGATTGCCCTCTACGGGACTAGTAGTGTGAGGACAATGGCCAAGCCATTTTTTTGCATGGCTGTCGCCGATAGGAACGCAAATGGTGAATAATTAGAATGGCGGCACCAAAACGAAAAAAACATCCTGAGATTGGATTTGCAAAGACAATTCACCAGCATCCATATTTCACTAGCGCACACCAAAACTCTCTTCTTTTTATTCACCCCTATTTGCTTTTGCCACTCTCCTTTTTTTTTATTTTTTTAAATCTGATTGTTAAAATATTGCTGATATTTCAAAATTCGATTCCCTCGGATTGGTTAATAGAAAAAAAAAAAAAAAATGCCAGATTTGTGCTTCTAGAATGCCGTGATATTTATATATATATATATACATATACTGTAGATATTTCAAATACATGCCTGATTGAACAAAAAAAAAAAAAAAAAAGATCAACATTTTTATTTCTTTAACAATAAAAAGTTAATCTCTATTCAGATAATTCTTTTTTATTTTTTTTTATTTTTTAATGAAAACAAAAAAAAAAAAACATTTTAAGTGAGTTTGGAAATATTATGTTATACTAACGACAACAATGGAATTAGAAGAGTAAAATATAGCCTATATATATGGGGATTCTTTTTTAGCCATATTTTTTTATCGGTCAAATATTGAAAAAATCTGGTGTGACAATGGCCCGCAGCACACAACTTTCTCTTACCTTCGGTAATCGAAAGTTGTGTACTCTGCTTGTCTCACCAGATTTTTTGTGTCGACATATATTTAGTTTCCGACAGTACGGTACATTCGATTTTCAAGATGTAAAATTTATATGTGAAAATATTTATATTTTGATACCATGGCATTCAATGACAAAATGAGAATATACAATTTCATAGAGAATCTAAAAAAATAATTGATTTATGATTTTTTAATCAAAATTGTTGGAGCGAATTTTGAGAAAATCGAATAAAACTGAAAAATTACATCAGTAAAGTACTAGTACTCTTTGGCCGATTTTGTTCAAAAGCTTCGTGTCACGTCCCATGGGGGGTGCCTAACTTAAATATAAAATTTCAACCTCCTAGCTTTTTTAGTTCTTGAGATATTTTGTTCACAGACACACAAACACACACACAGACAGACAGACAGACAGACAGACCAATTTGCGGAACCCACTTTTTAGGATTCAGGGGACCTCAAAACGTGAAGATCCATCAAAATCTCGACATCGAATTTTTGACATGAAACCAATACTTTCTCTCTCTATATATATTAACATATATATAGAGGTAAGAGAAAGTAAAAAATAATTTGTAATTCAAAAAACTCACTAAAGGGAATGGAGAAATGGAGTTTACTCTTCACTTCTGTGATTGAAAGTTGTCCTGGCACACCAGATTTTTTGATATGTTTATAACCGAAAACTAGACAAGATTATTATATCTCCCTTTAAGCTCGAGATTACTTGTCGGCCAAAATTAAGTTTCCCGAATAAAAGCTAAACCAAAAAATTAGTCTTTTATTACCCCCTACATCGTACCATCTGCTCCAAATACCGAAATTAATCTCGCGCTTAAAGAGAGATATACATGTATGTAGCACCTTAGTCAACACTTGCATCTCCAAGTCAATTGATTCAAAATTTCCATAGGCTTTGTGAATTTTAAATGTTGACTAAGGCAACCTTGGACCATATATTCCTAGAGTGCAGAAATCACCAAGTGACGAGCAATGAAAAATCCTAAGTGAAAATATCCCCCAACCAAGAGCGGATACAAAGGGGTGGGAGTAATTACCCCCCCCCCTCCCGAGATTAAAAAAAAAAATACTTTTTTCGAAAAAAAAAATATTTTTAATGTAAAATTTTAAAAATTAATACTTAAAAATTTGATTTGTATTTATTAATATATTCGGGCAAACAAGTACAGAATGCGCCTCCGACGAGGTCATTATAAAAAAAATAAAAAAATAAAAATAAAAATGTTGACTACTTGAAATAAACTATAATTATTTTTCAAAATTTTAATCTCATATTTGGATATTTTATACCAGGTACACAATAGATAATCCTAAATAAATACATTTCATAAGAATTGGATGAAAATTTTTAAAATGTATAAAAAGTTCCAAAGGCTCTATGGAAGGAAGAGCCGGAAAATGAATTGGATCAGTCTGAAATATGTACATCAGTAAAGTGTAAACAATTTTCACGAAAAATTTCACTGATATACTTTTTTAAAGAGCATCTAAAAAATAGTTAATTTATGAATTTTAATCAAAATCGTTTGAACCAATTTTGAGGAAATCGAAAAAAAAAAAAAAAATTGAAAAGTTACATCAGTAAAGTACTAGTACTTTTTGGCCAATTTTGTTCATAAGTTTAATTTCGTGCCTCATTGGGGTGGCTAATTTAAATATAAAATTTCAACCTCGTATTTTATTTCTCACACTTTTTTTTTCTTATTCACACTAACACTACACACACACACACATAGACACAGTCTTTTCTGCAACTCAGGCCATATAAGTCTTTAACGATATCCGTTATTATTTATAATATCTATTGGGGGTCCAGGCATTTCTATTTAAGCGATTTGGTATCAAAACCCGCGACCCTTGGTATACATGACCAAAACGCTAACCCCTACACCAAGCCGAGAGCTCGTAGTTCATTTCATTTTTTCTTTGTTTTTGGATCCAGGAGACCTTAAATATATCCATCAAAATCTCGAGATCGACATAAATCCCAATAGGATTAGGAAGATGTATGGCAGCCAGCAAGTAATAAAGAAACTCTATTTGATTATCGTCGACGTTTCGGGATCACGTCGATCCCATCTTCAGGACGATGAACTGTTCTAAGCAACAACTGAAGATAGGATCGATGTGATTCCGAAACGTCGACGGACCTGCGGCGGACCCTCGCCTTTTCTTAATTATAAGAACCCGTGGCGCCCGCCTTTGCATCTATACAGGGGGCTTCGCCCTGACCCCCTCCAGCTGGCTCGGGCCGCCTGCGGCGGCCCTCGCCTTTGCTTCTTACTAATGAAAAGAAAAGAATTACTACCTATTCCAATCCAGAGCCTGCTTGAGCATTTGTTTACATTCATGGAATACACAAATGAAAAGTATTTCTCTATACATTTCCTATGGGAGAAATCGTAACTTTAAAAATTAATAACTCAAAAAGTTATGGGAATTTCGGGATGAAAATAATTTTCCTGTAATCCCGAGAAGGTCCTCTTTATGCATAAAAAATTTCATTTTAAAATTCCAACGGGAAGTTGCCTAAATAGAGCGTGACAGACAGACGGACAGACAGACAGACAGACAGACAGACGGACATTAGTGAATTATATATATAGATTACTTTCCCTCTATATCAGCGTTTCCCAACCTTTTGAAGTCCACGGCACCCCAAAGGTGCGTTGGGAATAACATTACACATTAGGGGCACCCTTCCCTTGTTTTTCCCCTAGCAAAACGAAATTTTTGCAGCCCTTGCAAAAATTTTCCTCTTTTCTGTGAAAATCATTTGACCTTTTTTAGCAAAGCTTTATTTTTTCCCCCTCTTTTTTTACCTTAATATCTCGCGGCACCCCTGAGGCATTCTCGCGGCACCCTTGGGTGCCGGGGCACACCGGTTGGGAACCACTGCTCTATATATTAACATATATAGGTAAGAGAAAGTATAGATCGATACGTTTTTGTTGATGGCCTAAGTCACAAAGAGCGAACCTGTCCTCAAAATGACTAACTTGTATTAAGGGTCAAGTCAAAAGGCTGGAACAGTCAGGGGGAGAGGGGAGGGGGGGTGAGTGAGGGGCTCTATCGCTAAAACTAGCCTATTCAAAGGGGATCAAATATAGGCCACAAAGTGAATTGTTAAATATAGGATTGAGCCAGGGGCTTTAAGCAAACATTTATGCTTACCTATGATTAATAATTAATATTTTTAATTATTTCCGAATATTAAATCTAAACCATTGTAACAAAATATAAAAATCTGGTGTGACTGGCGCACAGCACACAACTTTCTCTTACCTTCGGTAATCGAAAGTTGTGTTCTGTGCTTGTCACACCAGATTTTTTCTGTCGACATATATTTAGTTCCCGACAGTACGGAACATATGAATTCAGATGTAAAATTTATAAGTATGGAAAAATATTTATATTTTGTTACCATGGCAACCATTTCTCCTATCTTTTCTATGAAATACAAGAGTAAAGTGGTCTTCAGAAGATTTCAATTGCAAAATGAAGAATATACATTTTAAAAATAATTGATTTTTGAATTTAAAAAAAAAATCGTTGGAGCAAATTTTGAGAAAATCGAAAAAACTGAAAAAGTACATCAGTAAAGTACTAGTACTCTTTGGCCGATTTTGATTAAAAGCTTATTTTTCCGGTCCCGGGGGGTGTTTAACTTAAATATAAAATTTCATCCTCCTAGCTCAATTCCTTCATGCTTAAAATTGAACACACACAGACAGACCATGTCGCGAAAACCATTTTTTTGGATTCAGGGGACCTCAAAACGTGAAGATCCATCAAAATCTCGACATCGAATTTTTGACATGAATCCAATACATGTTTTAAGGTTACCTGAATTCAAAAAAGTGGGTCCCGCAAATTCTGTCTATGTTCAATTTTTGAAGGAAGTGAGCTAGGAGATTGTTACTGATACTACTTTTTCAGTTTTTTTTTTTTTTTTTTCGATTTTCTCAAATTCCGCTTTAAGGACTTTGATTAAAATTCATAAATTAATTATTTTTTAATTATATATTTATTAATTCATATTCGCTCAGGGGCCCACATCGTGTGGGTACGTGGATGGCGACCACGAGCTGCCCGAGCTGGGACAGACAGTCCTTGAGTTATTTGTATGTCTGCCTCTTCCTTCCTCTTTCCAACAGGCGTCAGACCGTACGACGGGCTGGCCTGTTCTATTTCTTCCGGTTGATAGGGTTGGAGGGAAATAGTGAGGTCGGCCGACCCCGCATCGCGGGAAAAAGGCGAGGACAGAAGAAGAAGATTTATTAATTCATATATTCGAAGAAATAAGGGTGTGTCACCAGGAGTCGAGCCACGGATCCTCCGATTTGTACTCAGAGTGCCCAAACCACTAGACCACAGCACGACATTCGGGTACCTATATGAAGTTCATTTATTAACTCAGTTGGAAAGCAAATTTAGTCATCAGAAGAAATGTAACGTGATCCGTGGTTCGACTCCCGTCATTATTAACGTCATTAAGTCAATAGTGTTAAAAATTAATGTTAGATCTAGGGGCTGCTTTTAATATTTTAACGCCATATTCAATTCATCAAAATAGCTGTTTTAGCCAAAAAGTAAGGTTATATTTTTGACAGCTTTGAGATAAAAATAAAATGTTAACGTTGCTATTAAAACTTAGTTTAGAAAATAGCATTTTTTAACGCTGATGTTATTACTTTACTCTTTAACACCCAATTTATGATGTTAAATTTTAACGTATGTTTTTAGAAAATGGACCTGAAGTTGCGTGACTTATACCTCTATCCTTTAGTGCAGGGTGACTATATAATATTCATATATTAAATAATTCTTTTATGTGGGGTAAATTATGCATATAAATTCGTTATTTTAGGTGTTCTGAATAATTAATTGGTTAATTTTAGATCTTTTCTTTTTTCAGTTCATTTTTTTTGCCTTTTTCATTTGAATTTCTTTTTTTCTTTGCGTTCCTAAGCCATTAATGTTTCCCTGCACACAGACCTTAAGCTTTTATTGACAATTTTACTGATAATTAAATATATGGAAATTATCTCAAAGATGAAGATAAATTAGCATTTTAATGAACCATAAAGACTTTATATATTTTTTTTTATGTCTTTGTCAGATCTATTGCTGATGTATTTCGTTATAATTTTGGAGCAAAGTTGAGTTTATATTCGTCTGTAAATTGTACAGAATTCATGTCTATGGGAATCAAAGTTTCTGTTTCTTTAGAGCTATCCATGTTTTTATCGAAATATTAAAGTATATGAATGGCCTTAATAATTTCATGAATTTTCAATCGTTTTTCATATACTGACGTGCTTGAATTTTAATATACCCAGTTTGTGAAATTAAATTCATAAACTAGTTTATTAAGTAAAAAAAAATATGAATCAAATTTAAGTAGCTTAAGAAAGTATGATATTCTTAACAAAGTTAGTAGTCGAGATGGTAAGGGAGTCATTCAAAGTCATATATGAAGGGAAGAAACCAAGAGCTCGAGTTCAAACCTCTCGAGTAATGTTTTTAAAGTGAAACTTTTTTCGCCCTTCTATCAGCATGTCGCGTCCAAGGCCATGACGACAAAAACAGGAAAGTTGAAATTTAATATATTTGAATAATTATAAAAAAATAATTGTGAGATTTAATTATTCAATTTTTAAATTGAAAAATATAATTTTTAAAATAATTTAAAATAATTTAAATTACTAAATAAATATTGTTCTCAGTTTTTAACATGCATCTATTGATTTCCCATTATCATTCCAATTATTAAGTTAAGATTAAAAACGCGATTTTAATACCCTTAATTGAATAATTTTCTGAAAATTTTCATTTAAACGCCTACGATCCGAAAAAAGTTTCACTTGCATCGTGGTTTCATAAAACCACACATTTTTTTTTTTAACTAGGGTATGAAATTTGAAAACCCGTTTATGAAACTTTTTATAAATTGGTTTATGAAAGGCTATTTTTTAAGTATATGAACTTTGTATATATACAAGAATGTTAAATTCATAAACAGTTTGTGTAACAGACTTCACAGACCTACATAGCTAATTATATGTGAAAAAAACTCATTTTGAAGGTTACGTATTGTAGTTGTGGCTGTTGAATTGTATCAAGGAAAGGTTTAATAAGGAAAGCTATGAGCAGGGCAGCCAGCACAAATAAAAAAAAAAAAAACTTTTATATTATTTCGTCGAAGTTTCGGGAGCTCATCTCTCCCATCTTCAGGACCTACGGCCATCGGTAATTTATTAATTAGTACATATATATACCCTATTGAATTTGCGCTCCCGAAACGTCAACGAAATAATATAAAAGTTTTTTTTATTTCTGCTGGCTTCCCTGCTCATAGCTTTCCTTATTAAATTATCATCACAGCCATTTACATTCTTCATTGTTCAAGGAAAGGTTGCAGAGAGGACTGGCAGACAAATTTTTTTATTGGGCCGACGTTTCGGTCTCGATAGAGGCCATCTTCAGGGCTAAAATGTTATTGAAGGTTAAGCACTTTGTAGAAAAAAAGGGAAATTTTCAAAAATTATAAGCCGAAAATTACTGTGTATTTTTGTTTACCTCAATTTCATGATTATTATTATTATTATTAATAATATTTAAAAAATGAGATAATACTTTAATATAGGTTTTCGATTTATCTCTTTTTTTTTTTCAATATTAAATGGAATAATATTTTTATTCGGATGGATTATTGGACGAGTTATGGCCAGATGGATCCCCCCCCCCATATACGTATATAAAACACAAACCGATGAATTAACAAAGAATGCACATACGCTATTACCGTTAATCGCCCCCCCCCCCCCGTCACATACACGCTCCACCCACAATCAATACCGACCACCTGCAATCAGAAATTTTTAACAATTATTATCCGTAATAATAATAATTTTTGTTTTGTTTTTGAAGGACAAAATTTTTTTTGATGAATGAGGGAGGAATTGATTAAAACAAAAAAAAACAGCAAAATAATCAATAGATTCCACTTGAAAATCAAAACATGAAAGTGGTTTTAAGAGCGAATCAATTTCAATTAAAAGAAATTTCCATTAAAAGAGCAAAAGTTCGAGTTTAATACGCATAGTTTTGGAATGGTTTGGTTTATAGTAATTTTAATTATTTTGTCAGGGTCCCTGGATGTTGGAGTTGAGTTAATTGATACCCTTCAGGAAATTATGGGGACATTAAAGGATGTTTTTTTATAAGAGAATATCAGAATCCTCTAGTGTTAATAAAATAATTAAAAGAAAAAATCGGATGTGACTAGTCGCACACTCTTTTCGAAAACTCAGGACATATAAGACTTTTGACGATAACCGTTGATTAATTAATATATATATTTGGGGTCCAGGCATTCTTATTTAAGCCATTTGGATATCAAATGGCTTAAATAAAATCATCGAACTGCCTGGGATCCGAATCCGCGACTCTTGGTATAAAGGCCAGCACGCTAACCCTTACACCAATCCCGAGGGCAGATACACACGCAAACACACAGTCTTTTCGGCTACTTAGGTCATTTAAGACTTAAACGATACTCGTAATTTATTAATACACTAGCCTTAGGCGCCTAACCGGGGGCTTCGCGCCCTGGACTCCCCGCCTGCGGCGGACCCTCGCCTTTTTTTTTCTTAATTATTAAAAGAAAATTATTATTATTCCATTCCTATCCAGTGGCTGCTTGAGGATTTGTTTACATTCATGGAATACACAAATGAAAAGAATACATAAATATTTCTCTATACATTTCCTATGGAAGAAATCGTAACTTTAAGAATTAATAACTCAAAAAGTTTTAGGAATTTCGGGATGAAAATAATTTTCCTCTAATTTCGAGAAGGTCCTATTTATGCATATAAAATTTCATTTCAAAATTCCAAAGGGAAGTTGCCTAAATAGAGCGTAACAGACAGACAGAAGGACATTAGTGAATTTGGATACCAAATGGTTTAAATAAAATCATCGAACTGCCTGGGATCCGTATCCGCGATCATTGGTATACAAGACCCGCACGCTAACCAACACACCAAGCCCGAGGGCAGAGATAAAATTTATAAAAATTGGAGAATATTTATATTTTGTTATCATGCCAACCATTTCTCCTATTTTTCCTATGAAATACAAGAGTAAAGATTTCGAGGACAAAATGAGAATATACATTTTAAAGAGAATTTAAAAAATAATTAATTTTTGAATTTTAATCAAAATCCTTAAAGCAAAATTTGAAAAAAACTGAAAAAGTAAATCAGTAAGATACTAGTACTCTTTGGCCGATTTTGTTCAAAAGCTTACGCTTACTTACCAGGAGGATGTCTAACTTAAATATAAAATTTCAACCTCCTAGCTCTTTTCTTTCTTGAGATATTTTGTTCACAGACCATTTTGCGAAACCCACTGTTTTGGGCACTTCAAAACGTGTATTTCTATAAAAATCTCGACATCGAATTTTTGATATGAATACAAAACTTTCTCTTTTAATAAGTAATTAGCTAAGAGAAAGTCAAAAAATAAATGAAAACCCATCCCAGTATATTTTATTTTTATTTTTTGTTTGATAAGATAAGTAAATGGATGTCAAATTCTGATATTATCTTTATTTAGAAACTGTAATTGTCAATATATTTCTTGTCAATTTTCAACTACGTCTATTTCAATATCTAAAGTGTCAAATTTACATAAAGTAATAGTTGTGTATTTCATGTTGAATAAACAAACTTAGTTCTCTATGGAATAAAATATTTATATACGTACATTCTACTCAATTGTTTAAGTCACTTTCTATTTAACTCAAAATGACATACTTAGTTCGTATATAAGATCGATAAAACTATTTAATATTTACCGTATATAGTAGAATTTTCGTGTGGCAATTATACTTATGCATCCCTTTGAATTAAAAAAATAAAATCATTGTGTAGTTTTATGAAACCACGATGCAAGTGAAACTTTGTTTTCGGATCGTAGGCGTTTAACTGAAAATTTTCAGAAAATTATTCAATTAAGAGTATTAAAATCGCGTTTTTAATCTTAATTTAATAATTAGAAAATGGGAAATCAATAGACGCATGTTAAAAACTGAGAACAATATTTATTTAGTAGTTGAATCATTTTAAATTTTTTAAAAATTATATTTTATCAATTTAAAAATTGAATAATTAAATCTCACAATTATTTTTTTATGATTCGTCATATATATTAAATTTCAACTTTCCTATTTTTGTCGTCACGGCTTGTGACGTCATGGCTTGTAACGTCACGGCCTTTGACGTGACGGCTTGTTACGCGACATGCTGATAGAAGAGCGAAAAAATTTGAGAGGATCAAATCAGTGGCGTAGTGAGCTTAACTCGCCCCCGGGGCACAATATTTTTTACCCCCCCCCCCCCACCCCTTCCAAACCTATAATATTTTATTTGTAAAAAATTTTAAAAATTTTATATCACTCAATAAAAAAAAATAAAATATATTTTCTAAAAAAATTAAAAATAAAAATAATCCACCATTTTTTTTTTTTTTGGCCCTTTTTTTCCCTTTTTTTGGGGGGGGGGGGGGGGGGTGTGTTTTTTTTTTTTCCCCCCCCTTCCTTCGGATCAAATTAAAGTTTCACTTTAAAAAAAAAAAAAACATGACTTTAACTCTTAGAATTTCTGAGAAAATTTTGTCATGTATTTTAAGAATACCCCACATAATGGAGGCCCCTATGAGAGCAGTCAGAGAATAGATATCTATAGATAATTTTTTATTCTAATTTAGATTATTGAGTGAATGACATTTTGACAAAGAATATACTAAATTTAGCACTACTAGAATAATACTGTATAATAAATATTATTATTAAACATAAGTTGATTTCTATTGACGTTATATTAAAATTCTAATATAGAATTTTTATTTTAAAATTTATCATATCTAGACAGAGATTGACAGTTTATTTAAAATAGAAATAATAAATTTTCTGAATATCAATTTCATTTAAATTAAACAAAAATTTTGTAAAAATATCTTTTTGTATTTAATTATTTATGATATTCCTCTAAATATATATCGACACAAAAAACATCTGGTGTGAGTGGCGCACAGCACACAACTTTCGATTACTCTTCGGTAAATGAAAGTTGTGTTCTGTGCTTGTCACACCAGATGTTTTTTGTGTCGATATATATTTAGTTTCCGACAGTGCAGTACATTTGAATTCAAGATGTAAAATTTATAAACTTGGGAAAATGTTTATATTTTGTTACCATGGCAACCATTTATTTTATCTTCCCTATGAAGTACAAGAGTAAAGTGTGCTTCACAAGATTTCAATGACAAAATGAGAATATACATTTTAAAGAGCATCTAAAAAATAGTTGATTTATGAATTTTAATCAAAATCGATGGAGTGAATTTTGAGAAAATCCACAAAAACTGAAAAAGTTGTAACGATATATGCTAAAATCAACCATTTCTTTATTTTTAATCTTAATAAATTTATAATAATAAATTTATCTTCTTTTATTTGGGTTCTCTCAGCTCAATGGTAAATTAATTTTATTTTTTGTATGTGAGATGGCACCTCCTTCCACAAAAACCGAATAAGTTTGAAAAATAATTAATCTGTTTATTTTTGTCAAATTGACATGTTTCATATAACTAAAATGGATAAAAGAATATCTATATATATATTAAATAAATTAAATAATTTAAGAAAGACCTCTGATTTATAATAAAAAAAAAAAGAATTCCTATTTAAACTTTTCAAACTAAACTTGAAGAAAGTGGCGCTGCGCGCGGCGAGTGAATCTTACTCCGCCTGCGCAAAGATAAAGGAAATTGAAGAAGACGGAGAAGAAGGGAATATTGAAAAAATGGCTGCCTAACACATGTTTGAATCCATTGAGCTCTCTATAAAAAACTGCATTTGGCCATGAAATACAAGCCCCAAATTGGCTTCTGTGCAATTCACTGCAAGACTGTGATTGTATGTCAAGATTTTAGACATCTGTGAACATCATCTCGAGGGTGGATGGTCCGGAATTTATTTGACCTTCAAGGAACGCTGCAACGGTGAAGATTTACCGTCGGCATCATCATCTGAACAGATAAGAATCATCTTATTTTATTTCAAGAATTCTCTTAAAATTCCATAATAATATAAAAAATAAATAAATCAGAGAAATATTCTGAAAGGCGCTTAAATAAAATTTAAATAATTTTTATTCTAATTCCACGTGAAGATGAGCAAAGCTCATGAATAAACTATTTTTCGATTTGATCAAAATATAATACTATCTATACTATCTAATCCCTATCTAATTTTGCATTTATTAACAATTAGATACAATCAAAACTAAATAATTTTTTTAATGATATTTTTTTAATGGGATTCCAAACTGTTAATTTGTTTAAATGAATAGTACTTAATTTTTAAATTAGTTGATAAGAAATGATGAAAGGAAAAGTATTCAAAAGAATAAAACAATAATTTATGAAAATAATATTAAATCTTTTATTGATTAGAAAATCGAAATACAAATTTTTTTATTAAAATTTTATAGAATTTTGAAGATTCATGTCTTTGATCCTATTCCGGGAATCCATGTGTGATTCTGAAAATAAAGAAAAATTTATATTTATATGTATTAGTAATTAATAATTAAAAATAATTTTATTAATTTCTTTATCAATTTTTTTCTATTTGTTTCTCTTAAGCTAACAGCTGATCGATGATTTAAAAAAAAAAAAAAAAAAAAAATGTGTACCGTTTAAAATAATAGTAAAAAAAAAAATTCTTTTAAATAATAAAAAAAAAAATTTATTATAAATTATAAAAATAACCTTTGTGGAAGCCGGAGAAGTAAAGTAATAAAAATAAATCTTTGTGGAAAGCAGGAGAAGTAAGAAGTTTTAATTTATATAAGTAGATCTTCGTGGAAAGTAGAGAAGGAGATTGTTATGAAAGTAGGAGGAAGAATAATAAAAAAAATAGTATTTATCTTTGTGGAAGAATTAGGAGAAAGAGAAAAAAAAAAAAAATACACAAACGCTTACACAAAATTTTTAATAATTATTTTAAATCATTGATGCTGCGGCGGCCGAGATAACAAATAAAAAAATTAAAATTATACTGTTTTAAACAAACCAATTTTTTTAATCGAATAAAGATTTTTAGTCTTTGCATTAAAACAAAAATATACATATATATATGATAAATCAATTTATCACTTGAAGGATAGGTGTAAATGAACACATCCTATTAATTATCTTAACTCAATACCCATTCTTTTGAATATTATTGCTTTCAAAAAAAAAATAAAACTCTAACTAATAAATTTGAATAAAATCCTTTTTTACAACCTTTCAATAAACATTTCATATACAAAGCTATCATGTTCGGCAAGAGGAGAACCTCAACGGAGGTTCAGAAATTCTACAAACTGTACACTATGAGCTGATTGAAATATAAGAGAGAAAAGATACAAAAAAAATTCTTATTCTTTATTTATACAGTTATCCCTTTGCGTTATATATAGATGTATATAGAATTCAAATTACTGACATTTCTTATAAACCTTCCCTTCCATCCCGATAGGTCCAGCAAATATAATATATAAATATAAATAAGTCGAAGCAGATAACAAAAATAACTTCATAGATCAGATTTTAGTTTGATAAAATAAAAAATCCTCTTACGGAGGTGACTTGTGAACCTCGAGGGTCGAGTCATAAGTTTACAAAGTACACCAGTAAAGTACGAGTACTTTTTAGACGATTGTATTGAAAAGGTTGGTGTCACATCCCGTGGGCGTGCCTAACTTAAATATAAAATTTCGACTTCCTAGCTCTTTTCGTTCTTGAGATATTTTGTTCACATACAATATTATTGTACAGTGATGATGTGTTTTCTACTTGTGATTATTTCGATGATTTTTATATTTTTTAATGGAACGTTTCATAGTTCAAACCTAGAATAAAGATTTTCATTTTCTTTTATAAAAACAATGAAATAATCACAAGCAGAAAATGCATGGGTGGGACTTAAAATTGTCCCTCACTGTACACACTGTGTTCTCTCTTTCTATCAATGTAGTTCGGAACAATACCGTATTGAAGACATTTATTAAAAAAAAAATATTTTATTATTTTCATTAGAGATTTTTACTTTTTTTATAATATGAATGAAAGGTTAAAGGTTATTTTTTTATAAGGTAGTCGTCGCATATTTAAATTGCTTTTGATAAAGAATTCTCGCCCATCATTTTCTTTCATTTATCTTCGCCTTCTATCTTATATTTTTTTTGTCGAAATTAAGTAGATGCCAGAGCTTGTGAAATCTTAATAATTTTTCCGTAATTTCAGATTGCGCAACATTGGCCAGATGAAACAAGTGACTTGCGTCAAAATACCACACAAGGCGAATCGAAAATTCAAGAGGGTGAGTTGGTTTTAAAAAAAAAATTATTAATATTGTTCTTTATTGAATGGTATACGGGCATCTAAACACAAAATGTGTACTCTGTGATTAGTCAACTTGATTTTTGGGGACAATTTTTTTTAAAGTGAAACTTTATTTTGATCGACACAAATTTTTTCGTTTCTCTATCAGCATGTCGCGTTACAAGCCGTGACGTCAAAGGCCGTGAAGCTACAAGCCATGACGTCACAAGCCGTGACGACAAAAATAGGAAAGTTGAAATTAAATATATATGATCGAATTATAAAAAAATAATTGTGAGATTTAATTATTCAATTTTTAAATTGATAAAATATAATTTTTAAAATAATTCAAATCTATCAATTACTAAATACATATTGTTCTCAGTTTTTAACATGCGTCTATTGATTTCTCATTTTCCAATTATTAAGTTAAAATTAAAAACGCGATTTTAATACCCTTAATTGAATAATTTTCTGAAAATTTTCAGTTAAACGCCTACGATCTGAAAAAAAGTTTCACTTGCATCGTGCTTTCATAAATCCACACATTGATTTTTTTTTATTATATTATTTTTAAAGTAACCACGAGTGGGAGGGCGCCAAAAATAACCTGGCATGGAGGCGTCAACATGCCCAGGAAGGCCCCTGTTTAAAACCTCTGCAATTAAATTTTTTTCTCTTCAACTGGATTGCCTTGTATGAAACACTCAAACCTATTTTAGAAACGAACAACATTATTGTCTTAGAGCTTTTAAAAATGTTGAGAATTTTAATAAGCCTTGTTTTTTGCATAAAATTTAAGTTTTAAAAAAAATAATCAAATGCAACAATTTTATTTTTTTATAACGATACTCTTTTATTAAGTGAATGAAAATGATCGATTTGAATGTAATAACAAGAACAAGAGAGCGAGAGAAAAAAAAGAAAGCTTATTTTCTTCTGCTCACGCCTGTAAGTGACCGAGTTTTATTCAAAAGAAGCAATTAGAACTTTGCGCTTAAAGAATTATTTTATTACCATAGAAAAAAAAATAATAAAAGTCGAGAAATAAATTTATAACTGATAAGTTTTTCCACCTAGCTAGTGGATTGATCGGTCCAAATATATAGCATTGAAATATTTTCTTGTGGACTAAAAGAAAATTGTATTTAAATAATAATATGCGCGTCTCGAAAAGCCGTTAGAAGACGATTCAGTACCGAGTTACTCGAGGCGGCAAGAGATGGCGTTAGTCTTTCCCATAGGAATACAAGGGATTTATTCCATTTTATTTGAAAGATTCCAGCTAATTAAGGGTAAAAAATTAATTATTCTTTAACACAATGATTACTAATTTAATTATCTATAAGATATAGAGCGAATTTTTTAAAAATTTCTTTTATTTAATGCGATTAATCTAAAAAAAAAATTTTATTTTTTCGAAAATCAAAAAAAGGGCTTCTATAAGTTGTAGATATTTTAAATAGCTTTAATTTAAAAAAAAAAAATTGAGGTCGATAGCTTCAAAATTGTGGCCGCAATCTCCCAAAATTAGCACCCCGAGGCGCGCACCTTAATTAGTTACACAATTTTTATAACACATTCAAATTCCAATTTAAGCCGGCTGACTACACACGTAACTGCAAATTTGACAAGTATGCACGTGCAAACTTTTTGTACAAACAAACTGTAGTGTCTGTTGGAGAATTTTTCGCAAGCATTTTAATTGTTCTTTGTTTTTCAATGATTTAAACAAATTGTTTTTTTCATTTCACCTGAGGGATTGATCCTCCTGATCTCCTCTCCTCTTTCTAAAGCCAGGATCTTCTGTCCTGCATATTCAGAACCCACTCCACATACAGAAAATGCAGTCTCAAAGCGTAGCAATTTGTTTGATTTTAATATGTGGGTATTTTTGTGCAAATCCTTGCGAGCATGGGCGTAACAAGAGAATTTGGCTGGGGAGGCCATGGGATCAGCAGCTATCCTTCGTGGGGCCTGGAAAGCCTCATATTATCTCAATTTTTCTTGGGGCAGGGAGCTTTCTCGGGGGGGGGGGGCTGGCACCCCCTAGTTACGCCTATTTTTGCGAGAGAAGAAGGAAGGCTCTATCCCATCCACCATTATCATCTCTCAACGGCCAGTTGGGCCTAGGGATGGAAACGTCGACTCTTGACTTTAATCAAGAATCGATCTTTTACTGAAAATAATCGACTTTTTAGAATCTAGTTGAGACTCTTTCAAGTCGAATAGAATCAATGCTCACTGGACGACTTTGATTTTTTTCTTACAATATGGTAATATAGTTTGTAACGTTTACATTGATTGACTTTCATCTTTCTTTTAAAACCTGCACATAACACACCAATCAACACGCTTTCTAAGATCGGTTAGTGAACATATGTGGCATTCTTATTTCCTCAATTTTGATGTTTTATTTTTATACTCAACTTTCATATTTTATTTTAATGTTCGGTGCCATATCACGTGCAATTTCTAGATAAATATATTGAAAACAATATTTGTGAGTTGTATATAAAAAAATACTTAATACTTAATAAATATTGTATTATCATACTTATATATAAAGCGCTTAAACCGGTGTCAGATGTGGGAATCCACCAATCAGGCCTCAGGGATGTCTCAGGGATAGCGCTGATTCAGAGAGGGCGGAGTCGGAGAGGCAAATTCAAAATTTTTAACTACTACAAGTTGATTATGGCGCAGGTTCGCCCCGCCCATAATCAACTTGTAAATAAATAAATATATTTAATATTTACTGAGTATCTCCTAAGCACAAGTTATAGATTTTTTTAAACAGTCGACTTTCAGAAATGATTAATCGATACCGAGAATCGAAAAATATCAAGTCGATTCCAAAATCGAAAATCGACTTTTCGAGCGCCTTTACCTAACTAATATCGGTTTTCTCCTACTAAACTAGATTAATAAAATACTAACAAAAATGTTACCCCTTTTTCGGCAAAGTAGAAATGATCTTAAATTCTTTTTCTTCTCTTCAGCAATTTATTTATTTCATTCCATTCTAAATCGAAAAAAAAAGAAAAATACAAAAACGTTTGTCACTGAAAACCTATCGATGATGATAAGCTCCTGTTGAAATGAAAATACATGATCGCTCTTTTCATCAGACCACAAACAACGACAAACATTATTTATCATTTCCATGCGAACGTTTTGCTGTCTCTCTCTCTCCTCGTGCAGTCAACTTGCAACGACAATAAATCTCCATTATTATTATCATCATCATCATTATTATTAGTATCATCGTACCTTCCCATTCCATTTTTTATTTTATTTTATTATTTGGCAAATCTTACAATTGTGTGGATAAATTTATGAATTAAAAAAAAAAAAATAAAATGCAAATTCTGATGAGTTTTCAAATTTAAATTTTTTTTTTTTATTACCTTCCATATTCATAAGAAGTGAAAGTGGAATATGGAAATTCAAAAAAAAAAAAAAAAATTCATCAGTAAAGCTTCGCTAGAGTTGATAAAATTTTATATACTATTCTTTTTTTTTTTTTTTTTTTTTTGGTGAGTAAAACCTTTCGGGATTTGAACCCGGGATCTGGAGTCTGTTTACAAAATAATTCAAAAACGAAAAGAGATATGAGGTTGAAATTTGATATTCAAGTTAGGCACCCCCCTGCCACGTAACACGAAGCTTTTGAACAAAATAAGCCAAAGAGTACTAATACTTTACTGATGTACTTTTTCAGTTTTTTTCGATTTTCTCAAATTTCGGTTTAAGGATTTTGATTAAAATTCATAAATCAATTATTTTTTAGATGCTCTTTAAAATGTATATTCTCATTTTGCCTTTGAAATCTTTTGAATCACACTTTACTCTTGTACTTCATAGGAAAGATATGAGAAATGTTTGCCATGGTAATGAAATATAAATATATGGATAATTATGGGCAGGAGCAGCCAATAAATAGATTCTGTATGCAGATTCAATCACCGGAGACGTTTCGGTTCTTTTTATTTAAGAACCATCTTCAGTCCTTACTAGAAATATACATAGGACATTAACAGTGTATATATAAAAAAATTGATTGTACAAAATTATCGAACAAAAATTAAAATATTTTTGTAAAACAAAAGAAATAGAAAATTGATCTTACGATTGAAATACAAATGCACACTCTGACTAACTCTGTTTTACAAAAATATTTTAATTTTTGTTCGATAATTTTGTACAATCAATTTTTTTATATATACCCTGTTAATGTCCTATGTATATTTCTAGTAAGGACTGAAGATGGTTCTTAAATAAAAGGAACCGAAACGTCTCCGGTGATTGAGTCTGCATACAGAGTCTATTTATTGGCTGCTCCTGCCCATAATTATCCATCTATACATCTCACAGTTACTACTTCGAACATATAAAATATAAATATTTTCCCGTGTTTATAAATTTTATTACTAACCCGAGTCGAAATCGAACGCCTGGTTTGAGTCTACAAAGCCTCAGAATCTAATTGTTGTCAAAGTAGACTTAACAGAATCAAACTAGGATTTGAAAGCATGGTTTCTATGGAAATTTGATAGTCTGGTTTGGTTCTAAAAAGTCTACTTATGTCCCTTTTTGACAAGTTTAGACTCAGACCAGGTATTCGAAATACTAGTTTAAGTCTACCAGATCTACTATTACGACCAGCAGTACTGAATGCTGGAATCCTAGTTTAGGCCTATGAATTCTCATTTAAAATTTGTTTATATACATATATACAGAGTGACAAAAAAGTTCTGATAATTTTGTTAGATTAGCAAAGAGGTATGCTTGTTTTTTGGCAATGAGAAAAATAACTTTTAGAGTGTTTTCTTCAAATATTTCGAAGACATTTAATAGCACTTCACCGCTGATGAAGAAGTCCTATTAAATGCCATCGAAATATTAGAAGAAAACACTCTAAAAGTTATTTTTCTCAATGCCAAAAAACAAGCATACCTTTGCTAATTTATACAACTTGGCACTCCACATTCGAAATTTTTTACTTTCTCTTACATCTATATATGTTAATATATATAGAGAGAAAGTATTGGATTCATGTCAAAAATTCGATGTCGAGATTTTGATGGATCTTCACGTTTTGCTCTTCATTTCGCTACAATTAAATTCTTAAATAAAAGGAAAATCAAATTAATCTTTAAATAAAATATTTTTTGTTTAAATATCAATTTTCTTTAATTTGAGAATAAGATAACATATATTTAAAATATTTTAAAAATTCCAAATGCTCTTCGTGTCGATTTCAATATTTCTGGAGATTCATTACTGAAATTGTTTTAAAGAAAATATGGATGTAAAAATGAGTTTCCATCTCTAAAATAAATCACATTAATTTTTATCTTGACTGTATATGTAGGCCTATACCATCAGCTATCATATGTGGAAAAATATTTTTCTTTTCAGTAAGAACTTCATTTAGTTCTCTGGAAATGTGAAAAATATATAAATTAATTTTATAAATTTATAATCTTTTTTAATTTGTCTTCTTACCTTTCAAAATGACATGCATGGCCAATGTTCCTTGTATTCATTTATTAAAATTAAAGTAGCTTCTTCAGGCCAATGTGTTTTTACAACTAAAATTTATAATGAATATAATTGAAAAAATTAAATAGAATATAAGATAACATATATATAAATAAAATAAAAATAACAGCTAACCTTATCATTTTGTTTTGGCTTGTTTTTATAACGTTGACCCTTAAATAAATAAAAATAATTAATAATAATAAAGAAAATTAATGAAAAAATGAAAATAAAACTTAAAACTTACTTCTTTTTTATCGATAATAAATCCAAATATCCAAGGAATGAAAGAAAATGAAAGGTGGTCATCTATTAAAGCTTTGGCGCTGAGATCGCACTGTTTTTAATTTTTACCCGAGAGGATTAGAAGGTTCAAACCAGTACTTCCCGAGTCAAAATCGAACGCCTGGCTTGAACCTTTTAGTCCTCAATTGAAGACTGCAAGGTTCAAGCCAGGCGTTCAAGTACTGGTTTGAACCTTCTAATTCTCCTGGTAGGTTTAGTAGGCTTTAACCAAATTTTAATCCTATCAAATAACAAAGGAATTGAGGACTAAAAGGTTCAAACCAGGCGTTCAAGTACTGGTTTGAATCTTCTAATTCTCCTGGTAGAATCAGTAGGCTTTCACAAAATTGTAAATAAATAACATCCCATCAAATAACAAGGGAATTCAGGACTAAAAGGTTCAAACCAGGCGTTCGATTTCGACTCGGGAAGCTCTCGGGCATGGTGTACCTGGTAGCGCGCCTGCCTTGTATAAATCAAGGGTTCGGATCCCAGGCATTTTGATGATTTTATTTAAGCCATTTGGATACATGGACCTCCAATAGATATATTTAAAAATAACGGGTATCGTTAAAAATCTTAAATGGCCTTAATGGCCTTGAATTTTATAGTATTTTATAATATTTTTTAATATATCGGCCGAAAACACAACTTTCAATTACCAAAGGTAAGAGAAAGTTGTGTACTGTGGGCTTAGTCACACCCGATTTTTATAATTATCTTAAGACAATTCATATTTTCAAATGAATGATTTAAATTTAATTAATTATAAATCCCACAAAAACTTTTATCTTTTTTTTTTTTTGTTCTTTTGTCAAATAAATATACGTATATATTTCTACCAAAAGTTTTCTACACAAACATTTTAGAAACTTTTTTAAAAGTGTTGTCTCAATTGAGTCTGAATCCTCTAATGGATCTGATAAATAAACAATCCGGGCCGCCCTTTTTTTTTTTTCAAGGGAAAATGGGGCAGCAGCAGCAACAACAGCCAGGAGATCACAGCATCCCCCCCCCTACCCCTATCTTAAAAAAAAAAACTTGGATCAACTAAATTGTTTGATAATTTAAGCAAGGGGGCTTTAAATGTCAAGGTCTCTCTCTCTCTCTTGCCATTAAAAAAATTGTATTTATTAGATGAAATTCACAACGCCATTTGCAAATAATGTTAATTGGTCCTCCCCTTTATTTTTTAAGAAATGGTTTCCATTAAAATATTTTTTTTTTTTACGGCCAACTGTGTAATGAGCCTCTTATTCATTTTTAAATATACTATACATGTTAATTAATAAAAGAAGCCTTATTCATTGAAATAAAAAAATCTGGTGTGGCTGCTCGCACAGTACACACCCTTCGGCAAGAGAAAGCTGAAAATTTAGGAAGTTGTAAGAGACAGTTAACTAAAATATTTTGGAAGCTTACTTATCAGTTTCGGTCTACTAAGAGACCATCATCAGATTTGCAACAATAATTTATAACATGAATTATTATAAGTCAAATAGTTTTTATAAGAAAATTTTTATATTCTTACTATGGTAGAACAATTAAATAAAGTAGAACAATTGTCTATACAATTTTTATAATCAACAATTTTTTAATATACATACACAGATAGATTAAAAAACCTTTTAATTTTTTTAAGGCAATATTGTAGGTTCACCTACCAAAAAAATCCTTTGTTCCTAATTTTGAATTATATTGATGTCAGAATTGTGAAGTGAGTGAAATTTTATTAATAGTATAATTGTCTTGAACCTTATAATGTATCTCTTATAAAAAAAAACATTAAAATACTGGTAAAGATCTTGAAATGACCAAATGAAGCAGCTAAGTAAACTTCCAACATATTTTAGAGAAAGTTGTGTTCTGTGCTTGTCACACCAGAATTTTTGTGTCAATATATATTTAGTTTCCGCCAATATATTAAAATTCAAGATGTAAAATATATAAACTTTTTGGGAAAATATATTTATATTTTGCTACCATGGCAACCATTTCTCTTATCTTTCCTATGGAGTACAAGAGTAAAGTGTGCTTCAAACAATTTTGAGAGCAAAATGAGAATATACATTTTAAAGAGCATCAAAAAAAAAAAAATCAGGGGCGTATATAGAACTCAAAAATTTTCTGCAGGGAAAATATTTCTACGAAATTAAATTTTTTTTGCCGGAACTAATTTTTCCGGCAGGGTGGTAAAAAAATTTTCCCCTGCCTTGGAAATCAAATCATTTTATTTATTTTTTTTTTTTAGGGATACAAAATTTTTGCCGCCCTTCAAACATTTTTTCCCTACGGAAGCTAATTTTTTTCCCCAACAGGGTGGTGAAAAAATTTTTTTTCCTGAACTGAGGAGGGTAAAAAATTTTTTCCTGCCATGTATATCATTTTACCTTTTTTTTTTTTTAGAAAAGAAATTTTTTCGCCCTCCTCTTTTCCCTACCGTTGAATCCATTTTACCTTTTTTTTTTAGGAAGACAGAATGTTTTTTTTTTTTTTTGGATATACCCCCTGTTCACTGTATACCCGTATACAAATTTGGAAAATTTCAGGGGGGCCCGGGCCCCCTCGGACCCCCTTATATACGCCCCTGTAAAAAAATAATTCATTTATGAATTTTAATCAAAATCTCCAGGACCGAAATTTTGAGAAAATCGAAAAAAAAAAAAACTAAAAAAAGTACATCAGTAAAGTACTAGTACTTTTTGGCCGATTTTGTTCAAAATCTTCCTGTCACGTGATATTAGGGTACCTAACTTAAATATAAAACTTCAGTCTCATAGCTCTTTTCGTTCTTGAATTATTTTGTTCACAAACCGGCCTATTTTCCTGCCTTTTTTTTCTGGGGGTACAGGGGTTCACATCCAGTTTCATTCGACCAAAATTTATTTAAATTGAATTGGCTACTAATCAATTGGGATGGAGAGAGAAAAAAAGACAGTAAATAAATTTAATATTATACAAAGCTATACATAAATTGTATCAAATAAGTGGAATAAATAAAGATGAATTTAATACACACAGTAAATTAAGTTAATCCGTTCTTTAATTGTACATTATAATACATTTGTTTTGTTAGCGCGATATATAACGATGAACGAACGTTCTCTATTACGGAACCACTCTTAAAACATTATTATGATTATGTTTATTTAATGCCTATGCACCTGTTTGAATTATGCACCATCGACGGGCCCTTCGTCATAAAATTCCAAGGGATTTTCGATGTCTCGCTTAATCCTTTGTCATTCCTCGCTAAATTAATGGGCGAGGGAGTTTATGGCCGTTCAAGATTCAGATGAAATTCGTTTCTTATTTATCTCTCAGCTATAACTTAGATTCTAATTACGAATATAATTTCTTTTATCATATTTCATTTACATTTTGTGATATATATAAACTCGGTATATTTAGCAGCAAGCGCAATTTCGCCTTTTTGCTTGGGTGTGTAAGTAAATTAATGGTCATAGATTTCGATTATTATTAAGAGTTTTCAGTTCAAAGTTGTGTTTTATGATATTAAGGTTGTTCGGATAGTACCTCGTAAGTCATAATAGAATCTAAATTTTTTTTAAATGAAATTAAAAATTTGAATGCCAAAATTCCTTATTATAATTTAGTCGTGACCTATCATAGTTTATAATTGTATTAAGTTAATAATTTAATTACCAAAAATAATAAATGAATGACTTTTGACTTGAGCAGTTTTTCACGTAATATAGATCTGGCAACATTGTACAGCTGTTTATTTTAAATCTTAAAAGCCTTCAATTTTATTTTATTTAATATATTACAATGATTAATGCAAATCAGTTTAAATACAATGGACGATTTGTGAGAAAAAATATCGTAAAATGGAAAAAAAATGTAACTGACAGCGAGAAAAGAGTATTATTTTATGCGACGTTGCCAGACTGATCTGAGTCTCGTGACTTCCTTATTTTTAAATATCGGCGACTGTCATTTTGGAGAATTTTTTGACTTTCTTGTTAAAATATCTTTAAAAGATTTCTGCAGAAACTTTTGATTTCATGTTTATCGTATTCCTCAGAAGTGAATTGATAAAACAAACCTTTAAATTCATTATTAGAATTTGTAATATGAATTACTTGAAAAATAAAAACAAAAATAAAGTATATCTATTCTAATCAATGGTTTGGATATTTTTCAAGATATTATATTAATAAAGAAAAATCGGGCAACTGACAAAAACTTTCCGAAAGAGGGGAGAGACAATAAAAAATGTTTCACTTTTTCTCATTTATAGTATAAACAAATGGAAAGTGACGATCATAAAATACGAAGCTATCTATTTCACACATGATGGCTTTTCCTAAACTTTTTTTTCTCTCTCTCTCTCCTTTGCCATTTCACATCAATCGATTTTGAATATTTTTAAACAAAATGACCCTGAATTCTTAAAATTTTATCTATTCACCCGAACAAAAATTATTGGGGCTGAATGAAAGTAATAAAAAAAAAAATATTTAAGGTTGTTCGGACATTAAAGCACTTTATTAGATTAAAATCTAATTTTTTTAATATGTTATCAATCCAATCACTATCACCTACGTGTAAAATAAATTTTTGAAGCAGATCTGACGCAGGGTTATCGTGTAATTAATTAAAAAAAAATTGAAATTTAACATGTAGTCTATGGGGAATGTCGACGAAACGCACACATATCGAATTATATAGCCACCTCTGCAATAGATAAAAAACAAAAAACTTACATTTTTATCAATTCACTTCCGAGGAATACGTTAAACATAAAATCAAAAGTTTCTGCAGATTTTTTAAATATATTTTAACAAGAAAGTCAAAAAATTGCCCAAAATGGCAGTCGCCGATATTTCAAAATGAGACTCAGACCAGTCTGGCAACGTCGCATAAAATAATTCTCTTTTCTTGATGTTAGTTACATATTTTTTTTCAATTTTAAGATACTTTTTCTCGCAAATCGTCCATTGTGTTTAAACTGATTTGCATTAATCATTGTAATATATTAAATAAAATAAAATTTAAGGCGTTTTAAGATTTAAATAGATAGATAATGAATGCAATGTTGCCAGTTCTATATTACGTGAAAAACTGCTCGAGTCAAAAGTCATTCATTTATTATTTTTGGTAATTAAATTATTAACATAATACAATTATAAACTATGATAGGTCACGACTAAATTATAATAAGGAATTTTGGCATTCAAATTTTTCATTTCATTAAAAAAAAAAATTTAGATCCTATTATGATTTACGAGGTACTATCCGAACAATCTTAAACAAAAAATTAAAATTTTATTTCTTTTGTGTAAAATGTCGTAACTTGCGATTGATTTCATTAAAATAAGAAGAAAAAAAAATGATATAGTTTCTAAAAGATAAATGATAAAAGGAAAGAACAAGAAAAGAAAGAATCCAATAAAAATAATGAAACAAATTTATTTATTATTTAGAAGACGTTTTAAGGAAATGAGTTTATCGATAAAATTTTAATATTTATAGAGAATTTAATTTTAAGTAATAAATCAAATAATAATGACGTCAAATAATTTACATCATTATTTTATTTCACTAATTGAAAGTGATATTAACTGTTTTTTAATGATTGTCCTCTTTTCTAGTGACTGTTAAAAAGTGCAGGTTTGGTCACCTATAGCGCAGGCGCAAGCCAAGTGAGGGCAATAGGAACAAAATGCACTATACAAATTAGAAATATGGCATCTGTTCTAATCTAACTTTATTGTCTCTAATCTAATAGGGATCTGTCTGTGTTGACAATAAAGAAGCTACACTGTGCTTCAAAAATAACGTAACATTTTCTTTCTATTTAAGAAAACCTGTTCTAATCTACCTTAATGATACTCTAATTTAAGAGACATTTAAGATGAAATATCTTATACATTTCTAAGTAAATTTAACACAAATACAAATCATTTTAATCAATGTAATACAATTTAAATAAAATAAAGAAAAATATGTATATTTTTCAATTTGAGGGACAAATCGACATAATCTTGGAATTTAAATAAAAATTTTCTTTTGATAGCCGCCTTTTAAAAGGTCGACGACAGGGAACAGACGGCAGTACAGATCGACAGGGACCTCCAGAGGGGAAGCTCTTTGTGCTTAAACAAGACGACAACAACGACGACGATTACAGGCCAGATAATTAGCCGGATTCCTGCCCCTGTATTCGAAAACGACGACGGAATACCGGCCAGATAACCAATCGGGTTCTGCCACTTTTATTTTATTCTATTTTATTCACATGTATTTCTGTATATATGATTTATCTATTTAAATTTATTTAGAAAGTATTGGATTCATGTCAAAAGTTTGATGTCGAGATTTTATGTATATACACGTTTTGAGGTCCCGTGAATCCAAAAAAGTGGTTTTCGCGACATGGTCTGTCTGTATGTATGTGTGTGTTCAATTTTAAGCATGAAAGAATTTACCTAGGAGGTTGAAATTTTATATTTAAGTTAGGCACCTCCCTGGGACGTGACACGAAGCTTTTAATCAAAATCGGCCAAAGAGTACTAGAACTGATGTAGTTTTTCAGTTTTATTTTTTTTTTTCTTCGATTTTCTCAAAATTTGCTCCAACGATTTTGATTAAAATTCAATTAACTTTTAGATGCTCTTTAAAATGTATATTCTCATTTTACCATTGAAATCTTCTGAAGATCACTTTACTCTTGTATTTCATAGGAAAGATAGGAGAAATGGTTGCCATGGTAACAAAATATAAATATTTTCCCATGTTTATAAATTTTACATCTTGATGTTCGAATGTACCGTACTGTCGGGAATTAAATATATGTCGACAGGAAAAATCATTGTGTGCAAGCACAGAACACAACTTTCGATTACCGAAGGTAAGAGAAAGTTGTGTGCTGTGCGACCAGTCACACCAGATTTTTATTTTTATTTTTTTTTTTTTAAACATTCACACTTTTTTTCTCTTTCACACTCACACTCACACACACATTCACACTGTCTTTTCGGCAGCTCAGGCCATATAAGACATTTACGATAACCGTTATTTATGAATTTATATATATTAGGGTCCAGGCATTTTTATTTAAGCCATCTGGTATCCAGATGGCTTAAATAAAATCATCGGACTGCCTGGGGTCCGAACCCGCGACGTTTGGTATATGAGGTTAGCACGCTAACCTCTACACCACGCCCCGTGGGCAGATTTTTATTTTACAATTCCTTATAGTATTGTTTTAGTTTTTATTAATATTCGCTGGAACGATTTTAATAGAATCAATTATTAACTTTGCCTATCGCCTGCGGGCTTGGTGTAGGGGTCAGCGTGCTGGCCTTGTATACTTAGGGTCGCGGGTTCAGTTCCCAGACAGTCATATGATTTTATTTAAGCCATTTGGATACCAAAAAACACCACCATTATTTTAATTTCCCTTGTCGACGTTACGGGGACTAAACGTCACCCATCTTCAGGACAAAGGTGTTAAAAATCCTTAGGGGGATTAAAATAATTCGAATGGAAAAGAGGTCTTGTTTTTGTTGATCTTTTTTCTGTATTACGTACGGCCTTCCTCCACATTGTCTTTGATAATATTTTAATCCATTAAAAACAAAACCCGTATGGAATTTTCAAAAATAATTAACTTTTTTTTTTTTTTAAATTTTACAAACTCCAGATTTATTAATTTTAAACTTTTAATTAAGTTTTTAATGATTTACTATTAAAGTATAAAATTAAATCAGTCTTTTCATTCAATAGATTAATTTTAAGCTGAAAATAAAAAAAATAAAAAAAAGTTTATTTTAATCATGGTTTCTGAAAGGTGCTTAAAACTTTGACATCAAATTCCCATTCAGTGGAAAAACAAATTTACATAAATCAAAAACAAATTTGTGATATATATATATATATATATTTGATTTATATCTTTAATAAATATTTAAAAAGTACTATGTATTTATTAAAAAAAAAAAAAATAATAATACAAGTGTAGAGAGAAAAAATAATATTCCTAGAAACTATTTTGCAATTTACTATTTATTTTGCTATTAAAGAATCAATAGAGAAAGTTCAGAGTACTGGTATTATTATTAAATCAATAGAAAAATTTCGGGAATAAAATTATACCCCTGTAATAACTTAATCTCTCAAGGCTTTGGAATTAAAGGGATTTTAGCAGTCAACCTGGGGATGGGAGTCACAGCCGCAGTTAAGATGGCCTTTAAAAGTAAGCAAAAAAAACACCTATTACGAAAATTTGCCAAGAGATGTCAGAATGGTAGCTAATAATATTTAATGCATTTGGTTGATTTTCATTGATTTTTTAATAATAAATACTTTATAAATGTTATTATTTATTATGTATATTTTATAAAAGCATAAAAATATATAAATATAGGCTAGATATAGGCTAGTAGTGGATCTGATAATACCGGCTGTTAGACTAGCCTGCCATCTTTTGCAAGAGTGCTGAACTATTTGACAGTTAATTTTTAAATAAATCTTATAAGCTTACTTTAAATTTTTCTTAATTAATATGTGAATAAAAATGATAATAATAAATTTAAAAATATTCAAAATTATTGTAACAGTTGGTTGTTCTGTATTGATTACAAAAAAAAAAAAAAAAAAAAAATTACAATAGGCCTAATTTTCATAATTTTTTAATACGTCATTAAAAAATTATAACTGTTACAATATTCCAATATGGATTTAATTCATTTTAAAAAAAACAGCATTATAATAGTAGTTTTTTTAAAGTAGAAAATATAGTAAGGAAGAGACAGAAGTAATGCCAGTCCCTAGGGCAGCTCGTGGTCACTATCCACGTACCCACAAGTTGTGGATCCCTGAGCTATCACAGCAGAGAAGGATACCTAACTGTTAACTTAAATTTGTGTCCGTCAAAAAAAAAACCACCTTGTTTCTTCTTTAGAAGACCTATTCTAATCTATCTTAATGATACTGTAATTTAATCTGAAATTATATGTCGAGATTTTGATGGAAATACACGTTTTGAGGCCTCCCAAGTTTAAAATTAAAATGGGTGTTGCAAAATGATCTCGAAGTGAATAAAATAAAGTATGAAGGAAATTAGTTGAAATTTTATACACCGGGCGTCAAAAATGACGTAACATTTTGTTTTCTTTTAGGAAAACCTGTTCTAATCTACCTCAATGATCTCTAATTTAAGAAACATTTAATATGGAATATCTTATACATTTCTAAGTAAATTTAACACAAATCCATATAATTTTAATAAATAATTACAATTTAAATGAAACAAAGAGAGATTTTATTGGAAATAAAATTTGTAATTAATATCCAACATATTGAGATTATGTTGATTTGTCCCTCAAATTGAAAATCGATATTTTTTCCCTTTATTTTATTTAAATTGTATTAAAATGGTTTGTATTTGTGTTAAATTTACTTAGAAAATAAGATATTTCATATCAAATGTTTCTTAAATTAGAGTATCAGTGAGGTAGATTAGAACAAGTCTTCTTAAAAAGAAACAAAATTTTACGTCATTTTTGACGCGCAGTATATAAAATTTCAGCTAATTCCCTTCATTCTTTATTTTATT